>JASDQU010737982.1:9227-32417 GCA_032191745.1 Picea mariana
GATATGGCTTGAGCTATGCCTCCAGTGTGAAATTGAGTTTGCAGGAATATGCTGATATAGATTGAGCAAATAATACAGTGGACCGAAAGAGCACATACGTTTTTTTTTTACCTTGGAGTTTTCCATGGTTTCTTGGTGCACCAGGAAACAAATCCTCGTGGCCTTGAGTACAACATAAGCATAGTATATAGAATTGAGTGTGCGAAGTAGTGTGGCTTCGCAAGCTTCTAATAGATTTACTTGATCATGAGATGGATTCTATGATTATAAGTAGAGATGTGTGAAGCTCTATGAGAACCTTTGTTTCATGATAGATCGAAAAAACGTTGATATAAAATATCATTATATCAGAGACATGGTGTAGAGGAAAGTAGTACACATGCAGTACCTTCCTACACATGAGAAGATTACATATATCTTCACCAAACCACTTGCCAAAACGAAGTTCAAGTACTTCTGTGAGAGACCTGGCTTGGTAAAGATTACCCCCCTATCTAAGAGGGAGTGTTGATGATTATAACTAAGACAAAGTTCGAGTACTTCTGTGAGAGACTTGGCCTGGTGGAGAATGCCTCCCTAGCTGAGAGGGAGTGTTAATGATTACAACTGCGTGAGACATCCTCCAGGACACAGACAGAGTGAGAGAGAGCCCATGAGTTGGGTGTGCGTATGAGATGGGTGTGTTGTTCCTCTTTGAGATGGAGATGGAACGTTGTGCCCCTACATGAGGTGGTGAAGCCCATGAGCTAGGTGTGTGGTTCCTCTCTGAGAAGGAGATGGAATGTTGTGTGCCTCTGTGTAGGGAAGCCAATGAGTTGGGTTTGTGGTTCCTCTCTGAGACAGAGATGGAATGTTGTGTTCCCTAGTGTGGGGAAGCCCATGAGTTGGGTGTATCATTCTGAGACATAGATGAAACAATGTATTGGCTTTCTCTCTGCAGAGAGTTGAGATGATGTGATACTCCAGATGATTCTCTTGTGTAATGCAGTGAGAAAGAGATCTACTGAGTTGGATGTGCCTGTGGCTGACCACAGGGTGAACGTGATCTCAGTGCCTGAGCACTAGTGAGTGTGGTTCTCCTGTGAGACGTAATGAGATAGAGATGTGGACATCCCTGTGGCTGAGCAAAGATGGATGTCCCCCTAGTGGCTGAGCACTAGTGGGTGTATGAGATCCCTTGATATATTGTACAAGAGTTAGACTTACCTGTAACCCTATTTGTGATGTAAAGGGTATAGGTCGTCCCCACCATAAAGTGAAAGATAATTAATGTAAAAGATAATTTATATGGTAATTATTAATTATATTATAATTTATTGAGGTCAGCCCTATTGTTCCAATAGACACTATTGTTGACAGGTTCAGTCTAATATAAATAAAGATAAATTCCCCATTGAGGAATCATATCACAAGTGTGAGTTTGGACATTTCAACAAACACTTGTTCTTGGGAAAAGTGCACACCTCTCTTGGCCGCTAGTCTTCTAGGGTTTGTGAGCACCCTTTTGTGTGCTAGTTCTTTATGGTGGCGGAGGTCTTTCTCTTGAAGAATATAGCGAAGGATTGGCTGGGTTTTCTTCCATTGTTGAGAAAGGTTTCTCAGGATACTTCTTGTATACTTGTGCATGGTGTTTCTTCTTGTGATCTTGGTTGCTGCAATTTTTTTTTTATGGTTTAAGTAAAATGCTAAAAATGGAATGAACTTCATGATTAAACCTAGCTATTGAAAAATCAACATGGTTCACTGTGGGGTGTGAACTCTGGAAAATATAAGTGATGTATTTTATTATAAAAATCATTCCAAGTGGGAAGAAGTACCTTGGATGTGGTGCTCGATTCAGTGTCTTTATGCAGTGGTGGTTGGGTGAAAACCTTCTTCTACGACATCCGAATTATATGTTCTACCTTTGGCATAGGCTCTAATTCTTCAACAATGGTTGGACCCAAAGCTTCCCCAATATGTATGTTCTTCCCCTTGGGCGTCTTTGGAGACTGTCGAGTTGTCGGTCTGCACAGTGGAATTTTCCTACACAAAACACATCGTTAAATTCACAGCTTATCCACAATTTTGAGAAATACAACAATTATCAAACCAAAATTCATACCTGGATAAGAAATAAAATATTAGACTTGACACTTACTAGTTTCAGTTACCACTCTCTAAATTTCAGCGATACCCATGCTATACCATGTGCAATTTATGGCTCTTAGAAGTTCTTCGCTACAATAGCTCTTTCAAATGCTCAATTGAAATAATGCATAAGCTAAGGCATGTTTTCACTCATACACCCTACCTTCTCTCGATCAAATCTGACATTGTTTCATTGGTAGTTTTAAATAAGGGCGATTTGGCACATAATGAATACTTACATTGGGGTTCGGGGATGTGAGCTCATCGGTAGTTTGAACTGTTTCTGTGTCATTTCTACCCATCGATCCCGACGAAACCTTATGTATAAAATTTATCTTTTTTTTGTCGTTACATAGCACGGTTTTCAAGGTGATGACGTGGCACATGAGTCATGCAACGTGTCTATTGGGAGTTCTAAATATGACGTGGCATGTTTTGATTGGCCATCGTCTGGATATTTATATAGGACCTACATGACCAACCAATTTCTTGTTTGGGATCTCGACGGCCAGGATCAACTGATGCTATAATATAGACGGTCCAGATTAAAATCTCACCTCTCACGAATTCGGCTATCGGTGTGATCTTATATGCATTGAAAAGGGTAATTTGGGAGAGAGAACGACCAATGGTGATTGAACATCGACCATCATAAGGAGACTTCCCTTAGTGTGTTTTCGCAACAAAGCATGTTCATATTGACAACCGATGAAGTATCGACGTCGGCAGGGGAACTTTCCTCTTCAATTTTCACAAACCATAGTGTGACTCAACGACGTCTAATGAACTTCATCGGCATCAACTAGTTTTTATTTCATTTATGTTTTCTGACTTTGTCGAAATAATTCCCCAAACATCGATGAACTTAAGAACATATGGGATGACGTGGCATAGCTGACGTTTCCAAATATGGTTACCTTGATGACATGGCAGATGAGGTGGAAGTATGGAAGTCCACGTTGTAGATGACCTAGACATTTATCAATCCTGGATCGAGAAATATTAGTTTAGGGTATCAACGGCTAGGATCAACTCAACGTTGGTGGCAGAAAACCATGATCACTTTGCTTGGTTTGATACATCAGCGTTGGTGACCTTAAATCTTTCCTCTAAATGTTTTGCAACATGGCCGTCGAGAGTCCATTAATTCCTATCTAAATGGATAGCCAACAATAGGTCTCTACCATTACCATCAAAGGCACTGATCACAATAATTTTCCCTCAATTCCTCAAACACAAGGGATTATCCATAAAGGTCTTATCTCTTATATTGGCAGCGATTATAACTACAAGAGGCTTTGTCAACCCATGCTTATAAACAACATCACAACTACCAAACAACAAATTCATTCATTCTTTGTAATTTCATATAACTCCTAGTGTTGTAACCAATGTTCAATATCTAGTTCATAGGCCACACAACCTTAGTGCCATCATTGCTTGTTCCAGAAACTCGGTTCTTATACTATGTAGGATTAGTCTTTAAATTAGGCTTATATAATCTACCTTTGTGGTCTATCTTTGGCCATTCAGGTCCAATACTTGAACCATATCCATGATAAATTATCTTATCAACACTATAAATTTGAAGCTCATTCTTTAGAATCTTACTAGCTATGCTTCTTAAAGGACTTCCCATGACGCTCCTCTCATCTAATTTCTCATCTTTCATACATGAGGTTTCTTTCCATGCCATGATTTCCATTCAATTGTCATTTTATTTTACTGCACTATGTAATCTTAGTGCTGAAACAACAAAATGTTGTTTACTAGCCAGGAAAACAAAATTACATGCATTTACTTGTCCTTGAGAAGGCCTTCTTTGGCTCACAATAGCCTCAAACTCAAAGCTTTATTCCTTTTTCTATTTATACTTCAAATATGTAGTTAGTGTACATCACCATTATTTCAAACAAAATATACATGGCTAGAACTTTTATCCTTTTATATTTCAAGTGAACAAGACATAGGATAGAATAAATTTTAAACCACAAGATACATTTTGGCCTCTTTTGTAAACTCTGTCAAATAAGATTTGCATGCAACCCTACAATTTATTCACTCCTAGCTTCGTTCACGACCCATATAGCTCGAGTGATATAACTATACTATGATACCACTCTCTAACACACTCGACCCCTAATCCTAAGTAGGTTGGTAGGGCATAAAAAAGTATTCTCTCCTTATTCTTCCAACCACAAAACCTTTCTTAAATTACGAGCTCGCAAGTAGATTATTCTCTCCACTAGCTTTCCAATGACTATCTTCTTGCTCAAATATGACCTCTAGAAAAAAATATATGCCCTTTTAAAGTTTTCTAGTGTTTTCCTTATGATGACATCATCATGTCCACGTGGACCCACTCCACACATGTTGTTCGATGTCACCGGTCCACTGGCATCCACGTGGACTTATATTACACCTATTGGCTGACGTGTCATGTTGTTATACCCTTGAACATCGGTCTTCGATATTTCAAAACCCGCAAGGCTATCAAAATCTATTTATTAGACAATTTCCATTTGAATTTCCAATTGGTAAAGTTATTGAATTCTTCCAAAATCCACAGCCCACAACACTATCAAAATTTCCCTTGCGGGTTTGCTTCACTGGAATGCACCATTAACCTTTCCTCAAGGTTTCTCCAAAGTCCGCAACCCACAAGGCTATCGAACTCACTCTATCGGGCTCTCCCTTTGAGAAATCATCCTGAGAAAATTCCTCTCACGAACAACATCCCACAAGAATATAAGGCACCTCTCCATCGGGCTCACACCATCAGGATGTCAGCTTAACATGCACACAAATCCTTTTGGAAGCCCACAGTCTGTGAAGCTATCAGGATTTTCCCATCGGGGTGGAAACACAGACAGACTGACAACTCTTTTGTGGTCTGAATCTTGCAATTCTGTTGGGCTTACCTTATTGGAATCGCCTCTTTGGGATGATATATCACCCTGCTACAATATTTTACCAAAACCCACCACTCACAATAATTTCTGGTGATTCTCTCCCTGCAACACTTTTGGAATTTCTTGCAAACGTCTTTCTTGTGAGTGGTCTTCCAAACAATCCTTCCCAGCTATCGATATCCAATGGAAGGTCAATATATAGTCTTGATTCCCATCGCATGGTCCATATTTATTCTTGGCACTTGGTCTATTCCTCATGGAATTTACCAATGACGACTGCGGGTCCCACCTGTACCTTGCTACCACTTGTCAATCACTGAATTGGCTACCCTTACTAACGTGTACCAATAATGGTTCTCCACCTATCACTCATTTGACGTGGCACTCACGTCATCATTTTCTAATGTGTCACCTAATGTGGAATATGAATCAACATGTTGACATGGCATCATCTTCCATTCCAAGCCCTTATGAGGAAACCTGCTCATTTGACAGGTAATTTCCTAGATCGATGGTCCAGATCACCATGGGTTCTAATATTGCACAATATTTAACCAATATCTGGTACTCTTCTAGATCCAATGGATAATATCAACCACAATCAACTACTCTTGTTCTTTCGGGCTTGTGCCATCGAGTTTGTTCCGTTAGGAGGTTAACTTGCATGCTTACTTGGTTTGTTTTTGAAACTTGCATGACAAGTTTATGGTCTTGCGCTTTCAGGATTAACCTTATGCCATGCCTCAAGATCCTTTCGATACCTAATTTCCCAACAAACAATCGATATTTACTCTTGACGTCCCGACGAATGGTAAATATCTACCCTTCATGCTTGAACTTATGGTGCTTGACACTACAACCCACCAACATGGCATCTACCATAGGTAAAATACCACCATGGCAGTTCATGTCATTATTTCCACATCATTGATACATGGTTCCATGTCATCATGACATCACTGGCCTCAT
Organism: Picea mariana; assembly: GCA_032191745.1. Classification (NCBI taxonomy): domain Eukaryota; kingdom Viridiplantae; phylum Streptophyta; class Pinopsida; order Pinales; family Pinaceae; genus Picea; species Picea mariana. The sequence goes on from JASDQU010737982.1 coordinate 15,239, forward strand.
GGTTCCTTTGGGGCATAATCCCATATCCAATCTCAACTTTTCCAAATAAGGCTTGTACAAGACTTTGCTTGTCCCCCATCGGCTCTACAACTAGTTGAGATTTTTAAGAAGTCAGGGTTTGCTTATCCAAGATCCATAACTTTTGATTAAGTCCATTTATTGAGTGTCCTAGGTTCCCGACTTTCGTATATCAGGGTTCCTCTTGGTTTGGATTCCATTCAATTTTTCATGATCCCAGACTTATTCGGGTCCACCTTTCTACCTTGGCCTCCAATGCAAGGATACAGAGAGAAACCAAGGAATATGGGCCACTCAAATTCCTCTGCAAATATACTAGTAAACCTTGGTTTGTATCCTGCAAACTTTCCATTTCTACACATACAAACCAATTCATACCATTCTATAGGTTTTAACTTATGAATTCCAAGTTACTTGTGTAAGTATTCTATAAAATAACTATTATGGAAACTGCCCATCATATAGGAATATTACAGAATATTACATTCATTATGTTCATACACAAATAATTCACAGGGTCTTAAGCCATGAATTTTAGGTTACTTATGCATGCATTCAAGAGAAAATAACATGTATGGAATTTAACTTAACATACATGACAAACTACAAGGTCACACATGTTGATGACTGCAGCATCGTGTGACATTCTCCAGGTCATTCTCCTCTGGACTGAGTTGAGTCGATCTATGAGAGGGCCCATGTGATGGGTGTTTCTTTCTCCTCTTGACTGAGTTGAGATGATGTGTGCCCATGTGATGGGTGTGCGTTAGACTTTGTAATGAGTTTATATGACGTGTGGTCTCTTGTCTACTCCTTTGGACTGAGTTGAGATGACTTGATATAGTCTCCTACTTTGTACTCCTATGGGCTGAGTTGAGTCAGCTTGAGATGGTCTCCTGCCTTATACTCCTATGGACTTAGTTGAGTCGGCTCGAGATGGTCTCCTGCCTTGTACTCCATATGGTACTCATGTGGGCTCAGTTGAGTGATCTGTTGAATAGGATGTCCTTGTGGCTAAGCACAAGTGAACATTTCCCTAATGGTTGAGCACTAGTGGATGTGTGAGATCCTTGATATATTGTCTAAAGAGTAAGATTTACTTGTAACCCTAATTTGTGATGTAAAGGGTACAAGTCAACCCCACCATGTGAAAGATAATTAATATTGTGTAATTATTAATTATATTATTAAGTTGTATAGGTTGGCCCTATTGTGCCAATAGACACATCATTTGATGTGATAGGTTTTGTAAAAATAAAGAGTGAATCCCCATTGTGGATTACTCTCACTTGTCATCTCACAATTTCAGAAGTTGTGGTATGAAATTATGAGAATTGCAATTCACACTTCTCTAGGAGTTAGCTTTCTCAGTCATAGCAACACCCTATTGTGTCCTAGGTTTGGTGGTGGAATGCTGAATCTTCTCTTGGCAGTATAGAAAAGGATTGTTTGGTTTTTCCCTTGGTTGAGAAGGGTTTTTCCAGGATACTTATTATGTTCTTGTGCATGGTCATTCTTCTTGTGATCTTGGTTTACTGTAGCTTGTATTGTGTTGCTGCAGTCAATGGTTATGGTTGTAGCTTATGCTAAACAAAAATAAATAAAAATGGATCAGCGAGTCATAAAAATTCAACATGGTATCAGAGTGGTTCCTGAAGATGATCATGTGCATAGTAAATGAAGGCAGGAAGAGATATAAAATAGAGAATACTCATCTCTGCATTTTCAAATAAACGATGAAGTGAATATAAATCATGGTTCCCTTTAGAGTAGAATCACATTTCCGCTAAGATTTTGAGGTCTTTCTGTTACAAATACAATGGAAAATAATTTGCATGATTGTTGGTTACTACTCTTCTATATTGTTTGAGTTTATTGACCCAGGGTTCATGTATGTTAGGGTTTCCAACAAAGCCTCTAAAACTATCGTCCCTCCTGGTAAACCAGAAGGCAACAAAACACACAGAATGTGTTGCTCAGTCTCACCCGAGATAGCTTTAATAGGTGGTTGTAAGACTCAGGTGTTTACAGCCTAGGATTGAGTGCGAGATAAGAGAGCTATATATTGAACCATTTATCATAACTTGTAACCACAGTATATTGTTGTCGACGAATAAACAGGAAATATAACAAATCATTCATTCAAGATAATAATATCTATTGAAGACAATAAAGATATGCACTCATTCATCACATAACACAGATGTTACAGTGGTTCACCCCCTCCTGGGATACGTCCACAAAGATTTGGCTCTCAGCTCTATTATTATAGTATTTCTGCATCTACAACACCACGCACTTACAACCCTTCCTGGTCGTGTAAGATCTATATGAGGTGGACTAGACCGCACCAGGCTCCCCGACCTGCTATCTAACCCTCAATATCTACCCTCCTTCGTCATCTCCAGCTCAACAACTTACAAAAAATAGATTGTACAACAACATATTACATATCGCATCAACTCATGCATAAAAACAACAACAACAATAATCCCAAAGATACCTAAGTATATCTTCGAACCAACCCCTTATGATACCTAAGTATCTGTATTTATACATTTCAGGCTCTTCAGCCCTTTACAATACCTTACCAGAACCCTAACCCTACCATCGTTAGGTCTTCCCTCGCATGCGTGTGTGTTGTTCTTCCTTCTAGCAGTTGCTTTCCTCGTGCATGCTTTCTTTCCAAAAAATGCCTTGCTTTTCCGCCTTGTCCTGCCTCCAAGAGGCCCCCAACACTGACATGTGGCTCGTCCTGAGATACCTAACCTTTGCATGCTTCCTCGATCTCCTTGGTGATCACCAGGAACTTTTTCTTGAGCTTTTTTGCCTGTGTTTGCGCCTGCATAGTCTTCTCCTTGAGTGTGTCCACTATATGGACTGCAATTTCATCACTGATCAATTCCACACACTCTGCCTGGGTCTGTGCTATATGTGCCTTGGCTTCCTCTGCTTGTGCCAGGACTTTTTCTACCTGCTCTTGGAACGGTTCCATTTGAGCCTGCTGCTCCTGTTTCTTTGTTTGCACAATAGTTATCTATGCCTGGAATTTATTCATGTCCTGCACCCCTTTGACGTGTTCTATGATCATCATTGTATTCTGCCTCTGCTTGAGGTCTTGGATCACTGCGTTGATCCTTTCTTCTTCCATGCCCCACTTTTAGACCTGTTGATCCTCCTCTAACTTAGTCCACAATTGTGCTTCTTTATCGAACAAGTCATCTACTATGATGACCTGTTTCTCTATCTCCTGCAGTTGCGTTGTTGCTTCCTGCTTCCTTTGCTCCTTCACTGTTGGTGGTGTGCTTGGTGTGAGTTTCTCCCGGAGATTCTCGATCTCCTTCTGATATCGATCAATTGCCTGTGCAATCTGATCAATCTTTTTTGCTGCTTTGATTTCAACTCTCCACGCGGCCTGTGGAATATTCTCATAAGTTCTTGCCACTTTCTTTTCCAATCCTTTTATGCGCTCCCTTTCCTCCTGGGTTTCTAACTTATCCTACTCATAGACTATTTCCAGCATGTCTCATTTTTCTGTTGCCTTCTGCAATTTGACTAAGTCTTTATGTGCGTGAGACTGTACCTCATGGTTTACGCTAACCTGCAACTTGTGTAGTTCCTTGGATGGCATCCGTGTCACCACCAGTTGGATTTGACTTAAATAATTTAGGGGTGTCTGCCCCACGATCTTGTCCATACGCATCATGCTAGGTGTGATGTGGAATGTTGCGTTCGAATGCAGTATTGGATGGACTGGATCCCGTTCTTCTTCTTCCACCCTTTCCTCTGTCTGCGGTGTTGATGACTATGTTCCCCTTCTACTACCTGTTGTCTGTACTTCTCTGATTTTCTTGAGGAACTGTCGTATGTCTATCAGCTCCTCTTGAATCCTATCCCTGTGGTGTACAACATGGTCAAATTCCTCGGCTAGACAATCCTGGACATTTGGGCTATCATCTCTCCATCGTCATACATGATCGTATACTTTGGGGGTGTTATTTGTGCCTTCATTTTCTTGCGCACACCTCCTGTATGTGTGGCTATCCTCTTGTTTCCCCCTAGTTCCTGTGGGTTGGGACTTGCTGCGGTCCCTTGTGTGTGCTTGGCTTGTTTCTGCTACTCCTTGGCTAGTTTCATCTTATCCTTCTGCCCGTTATGGGTCCCTGTCTTCGTTGGCCCTTCGTTTTTCTTTGTTTTTTTTCCCTGGCCCGTTCTTCATCTCTTGGGCACTTGGATTTCCTTTGGCTGTGTTTCTCTTTGCCCTGCTTCTTCTTCTGCTATTCTTTCCGGCAATTCTTGGGTGAGGACTGGAATCTTCCACTCGTCGTCCCATTTGCTGGTGACCATGTCAATGTCGCCCTCTGTGATGCAGTAGCACATTTGTAGCCACTATTTATCGAGATCCTTCCTCGCCTGTATCCACATTGTGTGTCGTGTGGCCTAGAAGTTGGCGATGTCTTTATACTGCGTGACAACCTGTGGTGTGATCCTCCACATGTTGGAGATGGCTTCCTGCAGGTCATGTAGGTATCTTTCAAATATGGACCCGTTCATCCTTTTGTGCTTAGCATCTCATGTAGCTCTCAGAAATAAGTATCTTGCTCCCTGATTTGGCTTGGGTTTGGTACAAAAAGTTACATACCTTGGTTCCTTCCAGCCCATAAAGGCTATTAACATGATCAGCCATGAATAATGAAACTTTGTTCCTAGGTCCTGCGCATCTTTGCAGTCATCCAGGAATAAGTTCAAGAGATACGGTGCCCAGCTCATTGTGGCACCCTTTGCGTACTGAGCTGCAATTGCGACAACCTCAGCTGGAACTTCCTCCCCACGACATTTTCTCAGCAACTTACAGGCTAAGATTTTTGCACCTAATTGTGTTACAGCATCGTTGATCCTCTTGTGATGATCCCTCTTGTCCCCTTGTCGGTGCCATACTTTTTCTTCATCTCTTCTGCTAGCGCCTTCTCCCTGGATTTTTCATCCAGAAACTGCACGGGATCCATGCCCCGGGATGGAAATCCTGTTATGCTCGCGATAAGATCTACGTCTATTGAGACGAGCTTATCCAACCAAATGTCTCCACCATGTGTGACTACTAACAGTGGTTTGACGCATGCAGTAGCATACCGACCTATGCCAAAATGTGGTAGGTCCAACAACCTTAAATCCATGTTTTTTGCAACACTATTTCCCATTGGAGTGGTTGATCAATCGGTTCCCCAAACCAATTCGTGCCCACTGTATCCATGTACACTCTCTTCGCAAGTTCTGGAAACTTGTCTGCGTATGCTACATTGTGGTCCGAGTATTTGACTTTCCCTATATGACCTAGTAGGTCTGGTCCTACCTATACCCCATATACTATATGTGGTAGAATTATTGTTGCGAGAGGTTGCTTGCGAGTTGACCTGGGTACCTGCAACTTGTCTTTCTTCAGTGGTGGTGGCTGGCTCGAAGTTCCAATGGCTTTCAGTTGTTCTTTAGAGTACCATTCTAGCCAACCTGTGACGTCTTCGACCATTCTCTCTGGTGGGTGGTCTGATATGGTCGTTTGAGACTCGTCTGGCTCATTTGTTTCTTCCCGATTTGTCACCATTCCATTGACCTTTGGAGCTACTTTGGTGTTCTCTGGTTTAACCTCCTTCAGGGTTTATGCATTTTGGTTCTGCAGCTCCTGTACTTCTGTCGATATGTCTATATTCATGCCCTCTGGTGTTGGATGTTGGGTTTCTTCCAGTATAGGTGTAGGGTTCACTGGTACTGTGTCTGGAGATGGGATTTCATCGACATTGACGATCTCTGATGGTTGTTTCTCATCTTCTTCTGCCTGTACTCATGACCTGGTCTGAACTCTGGTTTTTATGAAGGCCTGGCTCACTTCTGCTTGCTTTAGCGATGCCATGGTTGTGAATGTCAAACTTTTTTTGGGTTTGACTGGTCTCTATGACCTCTGTGAACTTGGCTCTGTGCTTCTTAACCTTTATCTCTCTTTGTCTGTTCTCCTTTCGCAAATAGACTCTTTGTTCTCGCGTCTGTGTGTTGTATGGGCTACGCATGAAGCTTGTTGAGGAGGCTTCCTTAATTATGGGTTCAATGCACCTCCAGCGGTTTCATACTTGCCATTAATCTTCCTTGTCACCTCCAGTTGGCGCGATTAATGTGGTGTCCCATCGGTCCTTTCCGTCCTTTAATTCTACCTAATGTTGTCTTGTCATACTGCTTTTGCCAACTTTCCTTTTCCCACTTGTTTCCCTTTGTACGTGACCATTATCCCTCTCCTCGTCGATTTTATGTTTCTAAGTGTGCATGCCCTTTCTGTCTTTCGGTGCACTGCGCCTTTGTTGGTAGTATTTAAATTTTTTTTTACTACGCGGTGGGTGGTCGACTATCCTTATACAGCTTCAATCGGCTCCCATTGATCATCCCTCTGAGTTATGCACCTTATAAATCTCTTAACTATACAACTCCTCCTTTTGTGGCGGATTGTACTTTGTATGGTCCTAGCTAGTGCATTCTTAGCTTTCCTAGGTACTGGAGTGATTTGTTGGCATACATCAGTACTAGATCTCCTTCCTTGAAAGTTTTCTTCCTTATGTGTCTATCATGCCAAGATTTGTCCCATGCTTTCTAAACTTGTTGGTGGAATCCTGCTAAGATCCAATCTTCCTCCATGGTCATTAACTGATTTAGTCTCTCCCGTACTATGCCTCATTCTGTCATTTGTGTAATTGATGCTACACGCAATCTTAGTACCAAAACTTCTAATGGCACCACTGCTTCTTGGCCATAAACCATTTTGAATGGTGTGTGTCCTGTCAACTTTTTTCACGTAGTCGTGTAGGCCCATAATACTGTTGGTACTTTGAGGTCCCAGTCATCTCTGTGGACATTACAGATCTTCGTTAGCACGTTCTCCAAGATTTTGTTGAATGCTTCCATTGTGCCATTTGCCTGTGGGTGATATGGTGTGCTCTTCTGATGATGGACTTCAAACTCTTTAGTCATAGTGTTGATGGTTTTGTTTATGAAGTGTGTGCCTTGGTTGCTCATCAAAATTCTTGGGCACCCAAATCTAGTGATTACTTGCTCAAATAAAAAATGTGTTGTTGTTTTTGCGTTGCAATCCTTTACTAGTGCGGCTTCCGCCCATCTTGTTAGGTACTCCGTCGCTGTGATAATGTACCTTGCTCCTATTCTTTTTGCTGGTGGGTTGATTGGTCCCACAAAGTCTATTTCCCACTTATCGAATTCCTGGAGTGTTACCCGTGGTCGTAATGGCATCTCGTCCCTCCTGTTAGGTTTTCCTACCCTTTGAAAAACATTGCATCTTTGATAGTACTCCTTCGAGTCTATGTGAATCGTTGGCCACCATAGTCCTGCGCGCAATACCTTCTACGCGGTAGCTTTACCTGCGTAATGTCCTCTCGCTATTCCCTCATGGGTTTCTGCTAAAACTAGTGGTCTTTCATGTTCTAACACATACCTTCACAAGATGTTATCTGTGCCCATTTTGTATAGGTGTCCTGCAATCAGTTGATAGTCAGAAACACAGACTACCATGTTTTTCTTCTGCATGGTGCTATATTCTTGTGGCACAATACCCGTGATCAAGTACTGAATGATATCTGTGAAGTATTCATCAACGATATGGACTGGGAATAACTGTGCATCCGGAAAGTTGTCTTTTAAATTCGTAGGTTCTTCTCCATTTGTGACCCTTGATAGGTGGTCAGGTCCTACATTCAATTTTCCTGGCTTAACTATTACTTCATAGTGAAATTCTTGAAATAGTAGTAACCATTGATAGATTCTCCCCCCCAACACTGGCTTGTTGACTAGGTATTTTAGGGTTGAGTGATCTGTGAACATCTTAAAGTGTTTTCCCAATAAGTAGTGTCTGAACTTTTGGAGTGCATAGACCATATCTAGGCCTTCTCTTTCTATCGTGTTATATTTCTGTTCTGATTCTGATAACTTTCTGCTCGTGAATGCTATCGGGTGATCCAAGTCTCCCGATCCTGGCTACGCCAATATAGCTTCAAGTTCTATGGCTGATGCATCTACATGGACGTGGAATGTCTTCTCCCAATCTGGAAAGACTAAGATTGGTGCAATGACCATTTTTTCCTTTAGGGTATCCATACCGTGTTGGCATTCATCATTCCACTGAAACTTTGTGTCCTTTCTTAGCAATTTTTCCATTGGTGCAGTAATCTACGCGTATGCTTTGATAAATTTCCTGTAGTATCCTGTGTGTCCCAACGTCACTCTTAGATGACGGACTATTTTTGGTGGTGGTAAGTTAACAATTACTACAATACTTGCAGGATCTATGAGTAAACCTTGTTTGCATACTATATGGCCCAATAGTACCCTGAACGGTGTTCCAAATATGCATTTCTTTATGTTTAGTGATATCTGACATTGTCTGCATCTTTCCAACATTATCCGTAAGACTTCTACATGTTCTTTCAACAAAATTTAAATTGTCCAATCATCCAAATATACTTCGAGAAACTGGTGGATGAATTCCTTAAACGCAGTAATGACTACTCTGGAAAATATTGTTGGTGCATTCTTCAGTCCAAATGGCATGACTATGTACTGATAATATCCCCATTATGTCGTGAACGTGGTCTTGTATCTATCTTCTTGTGCTATATTGATCTAATGGTAGCCTGAGAATCCATCAGTGAATGAGTAAGCTTCATGTCCTCCCACGTTTTCTAACACTTCATCCGTGAAAGGTGTAGGGAATGGGTCGTGTAGGAATGCATCGTTCAACTTCCTCAAGTCAACGCATATCCTTATCCCTCCTTGTTTCTTGTCCTGTACTACCATCGGTCTTATCCATTCTGATTCTTCGACTGGTTCTATGATTCTGCCTTCGAGCATCCTATCGATCTCAGATTTGACTTTCTGCTTATATATTGGGTTTAGTCTATACGATCGTTGTCTGATCGATATCGCTTCAGGTCTGAGTGGTATATTCATTTCTCCTAACTCTCCGACTATACCATTCATTTCTGTAAATGTTGTGGGAAACAAGTCGTTGTACTCGCGCAATAACTCTGTTATGCTTTCTACTGTTTGCTCATCCTAGTAATCTCCAATGTTGGTCATTTTGGGATTCTCAACTATCCCAATGTTGACTTTCTTTACTTTGATATGCGTGGAAATGACTTCTGATTCTATGGGTGGACCTTCCACATCTCTTTCTCCTTTTGCTTCTTCAATCTGAATATCACGCAGATCGTCTTCATCTGGTGCTTCCTCTTGTACATGGTAACATGACAACAATTCCTTGATTGTTTGTCTATTCTGTTGTTGTTCTTCTGTGATAAATTCTACTTCTGGTTCTTTGATGAATATCACTCCTCTTATCTGTTTAAGAGTGACATCTATGTTGGGGTTCTCATGCTCGAATGAGAAAGTGACTGTGAAATTCGGTTGCAATGCCATCCAGTTCGTAGTTCCTTTACGCAATTCCTGGTTTGTATACCAGTTCGATGGTATGCCCTCTAGAGTGTGTATAAAATGATGAGGCCATTCCTCTAGGGGTGTCATTTTCCATAGCGTTCTACACTCCTCCAAGTGTTCCGCTAGTGCCCCTTGTCCATCATACTTCTGTTGCTTGTTGTTTTTTTGTTCTGCGTCGAACCTTATGTGAAGTAACCGCTTACATTGGTACCAATCTGTGATTGTTTCTTTGTGTGCACCCCACCATATTGCAGGTGTGGCATTGAGTGCTAGATCAAGTGCTAACAGTATTTAGTTCTCTAATAATTTGTCTTCGTACTATGTCAAGAATGTTTCCAAATCATTGATTCCATGGAAACTAGGTGGTTCCCTTATTTCTGTCCCTATCCGTCTGACGATGCGGTCTATTCTTTCACATCTTCTCGTGGATACTTTGTGTAGCCTCTGTTTCTAGTTCTCTAAACATGTATCTGAGTTTGTTTCACATGAAGTAATGCTCCACCAACTGATTATCCCATTTGCAGTTGAGTTTATGTAATCCTCATCGTGCGCAGTTGTTTTGTACAACTAGACGATTTCCTCTAAGTCTAGGCAAGTGGGTTCCTTCTAGAATTCTTGTCGCAATATCTTCCTTCTAGAATTCTTGTCGGGCTTGCTTAAATATCTCCTTTTCCTTCTGCACATCGAACTGCTTCCTTGGTTTGGCGTTCTTTTTCACCCATTGATTTTGTGTTGGCTCTTGTCAAACAACGTCGTCCCCTGTTTTCGCTCCTCCGCGGGTAACTATATTGATGTTTCTTCCTTCATCCCTTGCTTCAGCTGAAATCCACTGAACATTCTGGTTGTTATGGTTCCTCTTTTCCTAGATCTTTACTAGTAGTGTTGGACATTATTCTGTATCGTGGTCCAATGCGCGAAAATACATACAAGTTGTTGGTGGAAGTGGACATTCTCTTGCATAATGTCTCGGTTGTTGATAATTGTGACACACCACTGGTCCTCTACCTCGTCTGAAACTTCCTCTTGCTCGTCCTCCACCTCTGTAGCCTGCTCTATCTCCTCTCGGTGCATTATACTGAGGTGCCTGATTATACTACGTAGTATTGTACTGAGGTTGTGTCGTGTTGTATTGTGGCTGTGCGTTATTATATGGTTGTTGCACAATATTATACTGTTGTTACGCAATGTTGTATGGAGCTGGAACTTGATTGAACTGTGGCGTGACTTTCCCAGTTATCATTTCTGCCTGCACTCTATATGCGTCTGATGTCTTTTCTCGCATCAACTCCATAGTTCTACAATCTTTGTCATCGTGGCCCACTAAATTGCAAAAGGTGCAATATGAACTCTTTGGGACTGTCTGGTATTTCTACATCATCGGGAAGTGATAGGGATCGTGACCCGGTTTCTTACAGACTTCACACCATGGTCCTCCTATGGGTAACGGGTTTGGCATTCCTGCTGCCATATATTGCACGAATGTTGAACATTCATTCTTGTGGTGTCCTTCCGTCCTGCATGTGGTACACCAAACAACTTCTCGTTTGTCCTTGTTCTTATCCTAGTTTAGTTGAAATGTTAAGTTCTTCAAATCCTCCTTCAACTCTTCGATAGTTGTGTCTGTCTGCTGGTACTGGTTTTCTTCCAGTTGCAAGGCTGCTTGCAGAGCCTCTTCCTGCATCTGGAATTTATGTTGTTGCAATGGATATTTTAAGTGTGGAAGCAATGAATTGACAAACAAGTGCCAATGTTACATGTTGGTCATGAGATATTTTAACTTTCCCTTCAGTCACTTGAATCTCTGGTCAATCTCCCATATAGATTCTCCTGGTTTTTGTCAGATTTCTATCATCTCATTCATGTATTGATCCTCTGAGCTTGACTTCTGGAACTCATTTATCAGTAACTTCTTAATGTTTGTCAGTTTCCTTGTCATCCCCGATGTACTGTTTACATCTAAACTCATGTACCAGTATAATGCACGGTCTCTTAGTGTAATCTCTAACTATGCAAGTTTGGTATCTTCATCAGTGATTTGTTTTGCTTCCCATATCTTTTCGCAAATGAACAAGTGTTTTGTAGGGTCTTCTGTTGCTTCTCCTCGAAATTCTGGTAACCTGATGGTGGGATCATGTCTTGCCATTCTGAATGTCGAACTACTACCTCCATGCGGTGTAGATACTTGACTAGTGTTGCCTGAACTGGCTCCTCCAATTTTTTCTCCTTGTGTAGATATACTTCATGCTGTCAGACTTCTTCCGAACTTCAATTATCTAAATGATGGTGTTCTCTTTGGTGTATTAGTTGCACATGGGTTTATGGGTTCCACACTGACATTAATATGGATAGGATTTATGCCTTCTCCTCCCTCTCTTGGACCCTTTGTCTTCCTTTCATATGTTGTGCGAAGGATTTCCTCAATCTGCTCCACAGCCCAGAGATCCTCTACCTCTTCCTCATCACTCACCAAGCATTCCCTCGCGGCTACGACTCTCTTCTTGGTATTCACCTTGTATTGGTAGGGTACTCCGCTACGCGTCTTTCTAGTTGTCTCCAAGATCCACCAGATATGGTCATCATCCATCATGATTGGGTCCAAGGGTTACTCCTTCATTCGCTTATCCTTTCCTCCTTCCATTTCTCCTCTTTCTGTCAGTGCTTCCCCCCTTTCCTGCATGCATGCAGGGAAGTTTAGTTGTCTGACTCCATAGTCATTACGCCTTTTTTATATAGTAGTATCTTAATAAAAGTATACAGTGATCGAATGTACCTTCCTCGAGGTCCATGCAGAAACTCTTGCTCCGCTGCGCTGTACGACTTCGCTGTGTCAACTGCAAACTACGTGATAAAACCTGCCACAATATTGTCAAGCCAAAAGTCTACTACACGAGTGAATTTGTTGTTCACCTGTTGTAACTATTCAATCTATACTGGGTTCCACTCTAGCTATCAAATCCACTTCGTTGTGTGGTTATCCTTCAACCTTAGTATCCACTCTTGCAACAAATGTGGAAAATCGTAGAAAAAGACTTCAAGCAAATCAGTAAACACGTATTTCTCAAGATATTTTTGGGGTGTTATTCTAGGGTTTCTATTATCTTTCTGTGCAAACTCCAACTCTTTGGTTCTTAGCCAAGTTTCGATCTCTGCTTTTGTGGGATTCCATGCTCTCAATATTCCCTTCTAATGTCTAATTTTATTGACCCAGGGTTCATGTCTATTCGAGTTTCCAACAAATCCTCTAAAAATATCAGCCCTCCTGGTAAACCAGAAGGCAACACGACACACAAAATGTGTTGTGCAGTCTCACCCAAGATAGATTTAATGGGTGGTTGTAAGACTCAAGTATTTACAGCCTAGGATTGAGTGCGAGATAAGAGAGCTATATATTGAACCATTTATCATAACTTGTAACCACAACATATTTTTATCGATGGATAAGCAAGAAATATAACAACTCATTCATTCAACATAATAATAACTGTTGAAGACAATAAATATTTGCATTCATTCATCACATAACATAGATGTTACCATGGTTCACCCCCTCCTAGGCTACGTCCATAAATATTTTTCTCTCATCTCTTTTATTATATTATTTCCACATCTATAGCATTGAGCGCTTACAACCCTTCTCGATCGGGTAAGATCTCTATGAGGCAGAATAGATCGCACTAGGCTCTCTAGCCCATGATCTAACCCTCAAGATCTACCCTCCTTCGTCCTATCTAGCTCAACATCTTACACAAAATAGATTGTACAACAACATATTACATATCGCATCAATTCATGCATAAAAAAAACAACAACAATATTCTCAACGATACCTAAGTATATCTCCGAACCAACCCCGTATGATACCTAAGTATCTATATTTATACATTTTTGGCTCTTCATCCATTTACAATACCTTAACAAAACCCTAACCCTACCGTCTTTAGGTCTTCCCTCGCATGCGCATGTGTTTTTCTTCCTTCCAGCTATCACTTTCCTCGTGCATTCTTTATTTACCAAAAACGACTTGCTTTTCCGCCTTGGCCTGCCTCCAACAATGATTCATAGTTTAAACCGTACATGTTTCATCCCTTGAATATTTAGTAGCTGCAAAGGTTCGTTTTAAGGAGGCCGAGTTATTGTAGCTATGTGGGAAGCTAGCGAATGAGTGGAGGATGCAACGATTTGTGCCAGATCTGTTCCAACCACTAAAAAGGAAGACTGCACCTTGCTCTTTCTGCTCTGGAGAAAACCAAACCCCAAACTTCCATCCGGTCACCTGGGAGAAGGGGTTCAGTTATGTTTATGAGCCGAGGGGGTTCTTGGAGTATTAACAACCACTACAGGGTAGGCCACAGGCTTATCACAATTGCCAGGATTTGTCGCAGAATATTTGGAGGATAGAATCATCCCTAGCAGTCTTGGAAGAAGAACCAAACTTAAAACAATTGTAGTCCAGTTTTCTTGAAGGATATCTGGGGAAGATTTGAGGCTATGGCAACAAGAAAAGTTTGAAGAACTGTAATTTTTGAAGCAGATCTAAAAGACAATTTTGTGAAAAAATTTAGGCCTGTTATAAGGCTATTTTGAACAAAGTGATAAGGAAAATTTCAGGCATGTTTGAAGACCAGATCTAAGGTGAATCTAGATGCTCTAATCTGAGACAAACAAATGTTTATGAGGGAGAAAATTTCAGAGCTATATTGAGGGTTTTCAAGGCCCATTGAAGGCGACTTTCTCATAAGGAAAAATTCTCATAAGGGTACAGTTCGAGATCAAATTTCATATCAGTTTTGTGTGCAGATCTTAAGAGGATAAGGTTGAGTTCCAGGCCCATGTTAAGTACTAATTGATGATTAGTTTTGGAGGAAGGTTACAGCCTGCTCTGAGGCAAGGTTGAGGTGAATTTTCAGATCTTGCTACTAGAAGTATTCTAGCAAAACTTCTAATTATGAGTTTGAAGAAGTTTTGAAGAAAATTTCTGAAAATGTTTCACGACTAATCCTTGAGGTGACTTTTGAGCGTGGGCTATATAGAAGCTCTAGTGGACATAAAGAGACTATACTTGCATCCCTTGTCATTAGGAGACTAGAATTGCAGATAGTAATGTGAAAGGGTTCAATCCCTTGTCACTATGAGACTAAGATTACAGCTAGTGATGTGCAAGGGAAGAAACATTATCCACCTCAAAATAAGTCAAGGAATGCAAGAAAGAAATGACAAGGAGTTCTTCTCTACCTCGGTCTTCTCAGGAAAACCAAAAGCAATATTGAGCATGATTGCAGACTAAGGTAAGTCTTGTACTACTTTACTTAATTGATTTCATCACTACTCTGTAGCAGTTTTCTTTTGATGATGAAGGGTATTATCCTTTTTGTGGGAGACCTCATGACTTGGACCATTATCCCTAGTGCGGGAGTCCAAATTTTGTTTGGTTGGTCATTATCCATTTGGGAGGCCATCTTGGTTATTATCCTAGTACATGAGGCCATGTTGGTTGTTATCCCTACGGGAGGCCATATTTCTTATTTCATTATTGAAGGGATATTATCCCTGGTACGGGAGCCCATATGTGTTGGTTGGTTATTATCCTAGTACAAGAGGCCATTTTGATTGTTATCTCTACGGGAGGTCATCTTGGTTATTATTCTAGTACGAGAGGCAAGCATAATATTGTAGAGACAGTAGAGGACCTGAGAAGACATGGGATGTCTCCAGGTTAGCAACACAGGAAAAGGAATATGTTCATCCTTCCGACTTCAGAGGGAGTCAAACTATTTGAGAAGAAGGAAGAGACAATACCTTCTCCCCCTTCAGCAGTTCAGAGGGAGACAACCATTGATCCATTTGATCCATTTGATCCCATATCTCTAGTTGATGTTCCCGGAGACATTGCAGTAGGCCAGAAGAAGCCTACATGGGCTTGACAGACTCTACTAGAGGAAGAGGGACATGCATCTCCTCATGGTACATTTTGAGAGAGAAAGAGACCACATATATTTTTGAGCTATGTTTCAGCTATGAGCCACATCATTGATACTAAACCTTCTTGTTATGGAGAAGCAACAGGACAACATTTTTTGCAAGATGCCATGAACGAAGAGTATCAATCCGTTATGAAGAATGATGTGTGGATCTATAAGATCAAACATGCAGTTGATGGAAGTGTTGAAAATAAAAAAACGATATTTGTGGCTAGAAGATTCTCTCAAGTGGAGGGAATAGATAATGAGGAAACATTTTCTCATTTTGCCCAAATACACTTCATCTGTACGATTATTTCCCTAACTTCATCCATGAGTTGGAGACTACATCATATGGATGTAAAGACAACCTTTCTCAATGGTGAGATTGAGGAAGAAGTTTACATAGAGCAGCCATATGGATTCATGACATATGAGAAAGAGTCTCATGTATGTAGGTTGAAGAAATCCCTATATGGACTAATGAAGGCACATCGTGCTTGGTATGAGATACTTGACGAGTTTGGGATTCAACAAGAGTGTTTCTAATCCAAACGTATACTACAACATTGTTGGTGACAAGTGCCTGATTTTTGGTTCTATATGATTCAGAAATCCTTACTGTTGAATGAAAGTGTGCATTAACTTCTAAATTTGAGATGAAGGACCTTGGTATGATGCACTACTTCTTGGACTAGAAGTATGGCAGAGGATTGATGAGATTNTATGAACGAGGCTTCTTCCGATTCAGGTGAGATTGATCCACATCTTTACAGACAGCTGATTGGATCATTGATGTAACTGGTCAACACCAGACCTGATATATGTTATGCAGTGAATGTACTCATCCAGTTCATGAGTCGGTCAAGACAGACACACTCGATAGCAGCGAAGCACGTGTTGAGATATCTATGAGGCACAGTTGGTTATGGACTAATATATGCCTTTGGTGTAGACATGAGATTGCAGGGATATGTCGATGCAGATTGGGTAGGGAGCGTTGTGGACTGGAAGTGTACATTTGGTTATTGTCTTAATTTGGGATCTGCCATGATTTCCTAGTGCAGCAGGAAACAAGATTTGTGTGGCTTTAAGTACCACAGAAGCAGAGTACATAGCATTATGTGTGGAATTCTGCAAAGCAGTGAGTCTTCACAAGATACTTGCAGACTTATTTAGACATGAGATGGATTCCACTGTTATACACTGCGATAACCAGAGTTGTGTGAAGCTCTCTAAGAATCCTATGTGTAACGATAAATCAAAACACATTGAGATATGGTGCAAAGGAAATAAGTACATGTGCAGTACCTTTCTACACATGAGTAGGTTGCAAATGTCTTCACCAAACCGCTTTCCGGGACCAAGTTCGAGTACTTCCATGAGAGACTTGGCTTGATGGAGAATGCCTCCCTAGCTGAGAGGGAGTGTTGATGATTGCAGTGTCATGTGACATTCTCCAATTTGTTCTCCTCTGGATTGAGTTGAGTCGATATGTGAGAGGGCCCATGTGATGGGGGTGTCATTCTCCTCTGGATTGAGTTGAGATGATGTGTGCCAATGTGTTTGGTGTGCCCATGTGATGGGTGTGCATCAGACTCTGGACTGAGTTGTTATGATGTGTGGTCTCTTGTCTACTCCACTGGACTGAGTTGAGATGACTTGATATGGTCTCCTACTTTGTGCTCCTCTGGACTGAGTTGCGTCAGCTTGAGATTGTC
>JASDQU010737982.1:33033-51439 GCA_032191745.1 Picea mariana
TAGAGGTGAGCATCTAGACTTTGCGAGGGGCGAAGTTGCGGAAGAATATGAGCCATCCGTTAGAATGAGGGCAAGTGTCGCGAGATCCTCTCTATTAAGGATTCATACATCGGGAGTTAGAGGAGGAAGTCTCTTGACTTCGCGAGTGGCGAAGTCGCGAGAAGATCAGAACCGTCTGTTTGAGGAGGAGAAGTGGCAGAGATCGAGGGATCTCGCGAACTCGGAGGTTCGCAAGGTGAGAGCCCAGGAGTTGGGTGCTCCTAGTCGCAAGTGGTGAAATCGCAAGGAGCAAGGATAGTCGTTGGATCCAGGTCAAGGGAGGACCGTTGGATCAGAGCCTCATCGCGCGTATCGTGCATTCGAAGGTTCGGACGTTGAAAGGACCTTGTCTCAACTGCAGAAGTTGTGAAGTGCCGAGAGCTGAGGCACGAGTGAGGACACATGGTAGAATCACAAGTGGGGCCCGCATGATTGATAGGTGGACACATGTCGCCTGGAGAAGGGAGTCAATGCTCCGTTGATTTCTCGTGTCTCGGGGATTCGTGGGATGAGAGCACGGGAGCTCGATGCTAAAACCCGTGAAACGATGAGTAGCGAGAGGTGTTAGCATTAAGCCTAGCTGGGGGTCACGCGTAGAGAGAGAGATGACAAAGAAGGGAGCTATACCCATTTCGTGTTTTCAGGTATCGCAGGATTGAGAAGGAGGAGTCGACAACTTCGATTCGCGAACTCGCGAGATTGCGAGTTGCGACAAGCGCCTTCAGGAATAGGCCTTGGTCATAGCGTTGTGGTCACTAGGAGAGGGTGGAGCTTGCGCCTAGTGCTGTTCGCACAGGGGAGCTTCCGAAAGGACCTATGGATCGATTGGAAGGAGATTCCAGCTGGGAATCAAAAGGAGCCACTTCGGCTCATAAAAGAAGCTGAACAATCCTTAAGACCAGGAGGTCACGTAGAGACTCTATCGAGGAAGAGGTGGTGTCTGCAGCATGTGCTAATCCCCGTAGGATTTCGAGGGTTCTTCCCCTCGAGAAAAGGTGAAAAATTTATTATGCCGCGGCGGGTATGTGACACTGCAACACTTTTGGAATTTCTTGCTAATGTCTTTCTTGTGAGTGGTCTTCCAAACAATCCTTCCCAGCTATCGATATCCAATGGAAGCTCAATATATAGTCTTGATTCCCATCGCATGGTCAATATTTATTCTTGGCACTTGGTCTGTTCCTCATGGAATTTACCAATGACGACTACGGGTCCCACCTATACTTGGCTACCACTTGTCAATCACTGAATTGGTTACCCTTACTAACATGTACCAATAATGGTTCTCGACCTATCACTCATTTGATGTGGCACTCACGTCATCATTTTCTAATGTGTCACCTAATGTGGAATATGAATCAACATGTTGACATGGCATCATCTTCCATTCCAAGCCCTTACGAAGAAACTTGGTTGTTTGATGGTCCAGATCACTATGGGTTCTAATATTGCACAATATTTAACCAATATCTGGTACTCTTCCAGATCCAATGGATAATATCAACCACAATCAACTACTCTTTTTCTTTCGGGCTTGTGCCATTGAGTTTGTTCCGTTAGGAGGTTAACTTGCATGCTTACTTGGTTTGTTTCTGAAACTTGCATTATGACAAGTTTACGATCTTGTGCTTTCAGGATTAACCTTATGCCATGCCTCAAGATCCTTTCGATACCAAATTTCCCAACAGACAATCGATATTTACTCTTGACATCCCGACGAATGGTAAATATCTACCCTTTATGCTTGAACTTATGGTGCTTGACACTACAACCCACCAACATGGCATCTACCATAGGTAAAATACCACCATGGAAGTTCATGTCATTACTTCCACATCATTGATATGTGGCTCCATGTCATCATGACATCACTAGCCTCATGGTTCCTTTGGGGCATAATCCCATATCCAATCTCAAATTTTCCAAATAAGGCTTGTACACGACTTTGCTTGTCCCCATCGGCTCTACAACTAGTTGAGATTTTTGAGAAGTCAGGGTTCGCTTATCCAAGATCCATAACTTTTGATTAAGTCCATTTATTGAGTGTCCTAGGTTCCCGACTTTCGTATATCAGGGTTCCTCTTGGTTTGGATTCCATTCAATTTTTCATGATCCCAGACTTATTCGGGTCCACCTTTCTACCTTGGCCTCCAATGCAAGGATACAGAGAGAAACCAAGGAATATAGGCCACTCAAATTTCTATGAAAATATACCAGTAAACCTTGGTCTATATACTGCAAAATTTCCATTTCTACACATACAAACCAATTCATACCATTCTCTAGGTTTTAACTTATGAATTCCAAGTTACTTTTGTAAGTATTCTATAAAATAACTATTATGGAAACTGCCCATCATATAGGAATATTACAGAATATTACATTCATTATGTTCATACACAAACAATTCACAGGGTCTTAAGCCATGAATTTTAGGTTACTTATGCATGCATTCAAGAGAAAATAATCTGTATGGAATTTAACTTAACATACATGACAAACTACAGGGTCACACTTGTTGATGATTGCAGCGCCGTGTGACATTCTCCAGGTCGTTCTCCTCTGGACTAAGTTGAGTTGATCTATGAGAGGGCCTGTGTGATGGGTGTTTCGTTCTCCTCTTGACTGAGTTGAGATGATGTGTGCCCATGTGATGGGTGTGCTTTAGACTCTATACTGATTTTTTATGACGTGTGGTCTCTTGTCTATTCCTCTGGACTGAGTTGAGATGACTTGATATGGTCTCCTGCTTTGTACTCTTATGGACTGAGTTGAGTCAGCTTGAGATGGTCTCCTGCCTTATACTCCTACGGACTTAGTTGAGTCAGCTCGAGATGGTCTCCTGCCTTGTACTCCATATGGTACTCATGTGGGCTCAGTTGAGTGAACTGTTGAGTAGGACGTTCTTGTGGCTGAGCACGGGTGGACATTTCCCTAGTGGTTGAGCACTAGTGAACGTGTGAGATCCTTGATATATTGTCTAAAGAGTAAGATTTACTTGTAACCCTAATTTGTGATGTAAAGGGTACAAGTCAACCCCACCATCTGAAAGATAATTAATATTGTGTAATTATTAATTATATTATTAAGTTGTACAAGTTGGCCCTATTGTGCCAATAGACACATCATTTGATGTGATAGGTTTTGTATAAATAAAGAGCGAATCCCCATTGTGGATTACTCTCACTTGTCATCTCACAATTTCAGAAGTTTTGGTATGAAATTATGAGAATTGCAATTCACACTTCTCTAGGAGTTAGCTTTCTCAGTCATAGAAGCACCCTATTGTGTCCTAGGTTTGGTGGTGGAATGTTGAATCTTCTCTTGGCAGTATAGCAAAGGATTGTTTGGTTTTTCCCTTGGTTGAGAAGGGTTTTTCTAGGATACTTATTATGTTCTTGTGCATGGTTATTCTTCTTGTGATCTTGGTTTACTGTAGCTTGTATTTTGTTGCTACAGTCAATGGTCATGGTTGTAGCTTATGCTAAACATAAATAAATAAAAATGGATGAGCTAATCATAAAAATTCAACATGGTATTAGAGTGGTTCCTGAAGATGATCATGTGCATAGTAAATGAAGGTAGGAAGAGATATAAAATAGAGAATATTCATCTCTACATTTGCAAATAAATGATGAAGTGAATATAAATCATGGTTCCCTTTAGAGTAGAATCACATTTCCGCTAAGATTTTGAGGTCTTTATGTTACAAATACAATGGAAAATAATTTGCATGATTGTTAGTTACTACTCTTCTATATTGTTTGAGTTTATTGACCCAGGGTTCATGTCTGTTAGGGTTTCCAACAAAGCCTCTAAAACTATCGGCCCTCCTGGTAAACCAGAAGGAAACACAACACACAGAATGTGTTGCGCAGTCTCACCCGAGACAGCTTTAATAGGTGGTTGTAAGACTCAGGTGTTTACAGCCTAGGATTGAGTGCGAGATAAGAGAGCTATATATTGAACCATTTATCATAACTTGTAACCACAGTATATTGTTATCGACGAATAAGCAGGAAATATAAAAACTCATTCATTCAAGATAATAATAACTGTTGAAGACAATAAAGATATGCACTCATTCATCACATAACACAGATGTTATCATGGTTCACCCCCTCCTAGGATACGTCCACAAAGATTTGGCTCTCAGCTCTTTTATTATAGTATTTCTGCATCTACAACGCCGCACACTTACAACCCTTACCAGTCGTGTAAGATCTATATGAGGTGGAATAGACCGCACCAGGCTCCCCGAACTACTATCTAACCCTCAATATCTACCCTCCTTCATCCTCTCTAGCTCAACAACTTACACAAAATAGCTTGTACAACAACATATTACATATCGCATCAACTCATGCATAAAAACAACAACAACAATAATCCCGACGATACCTAAGTATATCTTCGAACCAAACCCTTATGATACCTATGACGTATCTATATTTATACATTTCTGGCTCCTCATCCCTTTACAATATCTTACCAGAACCCTAACCCTACCATCGTTAGGTCTTCCCTCACATGCGTGTGTGTTTTTCTTCCTTCCAGCAATTGCTTTCCTCGTGCATGCTTTCTTTCCAAAAAATGTCTTTCTTTTCTACCTTGTCTTGCCTCCAACAAGCCCCCAACACTGACATGTGGCTCGTCTTGAGCCACCTAACCTTTGCATGCTTCCTCGATCTACTTGGTGATCACCTGGAACTTTTCCTTGAGCTTTGTTGTCTGTGTTTGCGCCTGCACAGTCTTCTCCTTGAGTGTGTCCACTATATGGACTGCAATTTCATCACTGATCAATTCCACACACTCTGCCTGGGTCTGTGCTATATGTGCCTTGGCTTCCTCTGCTTGTGCCAGGACTTTTGCTACCTACTCTTGCAACAATTCAATTTGAGCCTACCACTCCTATTTCTTTGTTTGCACAGTAGTTATCTATGCCTGGAATTTCTTCATGTCCTGCACCCCTTTGACGTGTTCTATGATCGTCATTGTATTCTTCCTCTGCTTGAGTTCTTGGATCGCTGCGTTGATCCTTTCTTCTTCCATGCCCCACTTTTAGACCTGTTGATCCTCCTCTAACTTAGTCCACAACTGTGCTTCTTTATCGAACAATTCATCTACTGTGCTAACCTGTTGCTTTATCTCTTGTAGTTGTGCTATTGCTTCCTACTTCCTTTGCTCCTTCACTGTTGGTGGTGTGCTTGGTGTGAGTTTCTCCCAGAGATTCTCGATCTCCTTTTGATATTGATCAATTGCCTGCGCAATCTGATCAATCTTTTCTGTTGCTTTGATTTCAACTCTCCACGTGGCCTGTGGAATATTCTCATAAGTTCCTGCTACTTTCTTCTCCAATCCTTTTATGCACTCCCTTTCCTCCTAGGTTTCTAACTTATCCTACTCATAGATTATTTCCAGCGTGTCTCATTTTTCTGTTGCCTTCTGCAATTCGACTAAGTTTTTATGTGTGCGAGACTATACCTCATGGTTTACGCTAACCTGCAACTTGTGTAGTGCCCTGGATGGCATCTGTGTCACCACCAGTTGGATTTGACTTAAATACTTTAAGGGTGTCTACCCCACAATCTCGTCCATGCGCATCATGCTAAGTGTGATGTGGAATGTTGTGTTCGAATACAGTATTGGATGGACTGGATCTCGTTATTCTTCTTCCACCCTTTCCTCTGTCTGCGGTGTTGATGACTCTATTCCCCTTCTACTACCTGTTGTATGTACTTCTCTGATTTGCTTGAGGAACTACCGTATGTCTGCTAGCTCCTCTTGAATCCTATCCCTGTGGTGTGCAACATGGTCAAAGTCCTCGGCTAGACAATCCTGGACCATTTGGGCTATCATCTCTCCATCATCATACATTATCGTATACTCTGGGGGTGTTATTTGTGCCTTCATTTTCTTTCGCATGCATCCTGTATGCATGGATGTCCTCTTGTTTCCCCCTGGTTCCTGTGGGTTGGGGCTTGCTGTGGTCCCTTGTGTGTGCTCGGCCTGTTTCTGTTGCTCTTTGGCTGGCTGCATCTTATCCTTCTGCCTGTTATGGGTCCCTGTCTTCGTTGGCCCTTCGTTTTTCTTTGATGTTTTTCCCTGGCCCGTTCTTCATCTCTTGGGCACTTGGATTTCCTTTGGCTGTGTTTCTCCCTGCCCTGCCTCTTTTTCTGTAGTTCCTTCTGGCAATTCCTGGTTGAGGACTGGAATCTTCCACGCATCGTCCTATTCACTAGTGACCATGTCGATGTCGCCCTCCGTGATACAGTAGCACATCTATAGCCACTGTTTATCAGGATCCTTCCTCACCTGTATCCACATTGTGTGTAGTGTGGCCTAGAAGTTGGTGATGTCTTTATACCACGTGACAACCTGTGGTGTGATCCTCCACATGTTGGAGATGGCTTCCCGCAGGTCATGTAGGTATCTTTCAAATATGGACCCGTTCATCTTTTTGTGCTTAGCATCTAATGTAGCTCTCAGAAATAAGTATCTTGCTCCCTGATTCGACTTGGGTCTGGTACAAAAAGTTACATACCTTGGTTCCTTCCAGCCCATAAAGGCTATTAACGTGATCAACCATGAATAATGAAACTTTGTTCCTAGGTCCTGCGCATCTTTGCAGTCATCCAGGAATAAGTTCAAGAGATACAGTGCCCAGCTCATTGTGGTGCCCTCTGTGTACTGAGCTGCAATTGCGACAACCATAGCTGGAACTTCCTCCCCATGACATTTTCTCAACAAATTACAGGCTAAGATTTTTGCACCCAATTGTATTGTGGCATCATTGATCCTCTTGTGATAATCCCTCTTGTCCCCTTGTCGGTGCCATACTTTTTCATCATCTCTTCTGCTAGCGCCTTCTCCCTAGATTTTTCATTCAGAAACTGCGCGGGATCCATGCCCGGGATGGAAATCCTGTTATGATCGCGATAAGATATACGTCTATTGAGATGAGCTTATCCAACCAAATGTCTCTACCATGTGTGACTACTAATAGTGGTTTGACGCATGCAGTAGCGTACTGACCTCTGCCAAAATGTGGTAGGTCCAACAACCTAAAATCCATGTTTTTTGCAACCCTGTTTCCCATTGGAGTGGTTGATCAATCGGTTCCCCAAACCGATTTGTGCCCACCGTATCCATGTACACTCTCTTCGCAAGTTCTAGAAATTTGTCTGCATCTGCTACATTGTGGTCTGAGTATTTGAGCTTCCCTATATGAACCAGTAGGTCTGGTCCTACCTATACCCCATATAGTATATGTGGTAGAATTATTGTTGCGAGAGGTTGCTTGCGAGTTGACCTGGGTACCTGCAGCTTGTCTTTCTTCAATGATGGTGGCTGGCTCAAAGTTTCAATGGCTTTCGGTTGTTCTTTAGAGTACCATTCCAGCCAACTTGTGACGACTTTGACCGTTCCCTCTGGTGGGTGGTCTGATATGGTCGTTTGAGACTCGTTTGGCTCAATTGTTGCTTCCCGATTTGTCACCATTCCATTGACCTTTGGAGCTGCTTTGGTGTTCTCTGGTTGCACCTCCTTCAGGGTTTATGCGTTTTGGTTCTACGGCTCCTGTACTTCTGTCGATATATCTATATTCGTGCCCTCTGGTGTTGGATGTTGGGTTTCTTCCAGTATAGGTGTAGGGTTCACCGGTACTGTGTCTGGAGATGGGATTTTGTCGACATTGATGATCTCCGACGGCTGCTGCTCATGTTCTTCCGCCTGTACTCGTGACCTGGTCTGAACTCTGGTTTTTATGATGGTCTAGCTCACTTTTTCTTGCTTTGGCGATGCCATGGTGGTGAATGTCGAACTTTTTTTGGGTTTGACTGGTCTCTGTGACCTCTGTGAACTTGGCTCTGTGCTCCTTAACCGTTATCTCTCTTTGTCTATTCTCCTTTCTCAAATAGACTCTTTGTTCTCACGTTCGTGTGTTGTATGGGCTATGCATGAAGCTTGTTGAGGAAGATTCCTTAATTACGGGTTCAATGCACCTCCAGCGGTTTCATACTTGCCATTAATCTGCCTTGCCGCCTCCATTTGGCACGATTAATGTGGTGTCCCATCGATCCTTTCCATCCTTTAATTCTGCCTAACGTTGTCTTGTCGTACTGCTTTTGCCAACTTTCCTTTTCCCATTTGTTTCCCTTTGTACATGACCATTGTCCCTCTCCTCGTTGATTTTATGTTTCTAAGTGTGCGTGCCCTTTCTGTCTTTCGGCGCACTGCGCCTTTGTTGGTAGTATTTACATTTTTTATTTACTACACGGTGGGTGGTCGACTATCCTTGTACAGCTTAAGTCGGCTCCCATTGATCATCCCTCTGAGTTCTACGCCTTATAAATCTCTTAACTATACAACTCCTCCTTTTGTGAAAGATTGTACTTCATATGGTCCTAGTTAGTGCATTCTTAGCTTTCCTGGGTGCTAGAGTGATTTGTTGTCATACATCAGTACTAGATCTCCTTCCTTGAAATTTTTCTTCTTTATGTGTCTATCATGCCAAGCTTTGTCCCTTGCTTTCTGAACTTGTTGGTGGAATCCTGCTAAGATCCAATCTTCTTCCATGGTCATTAACTTATTCAGTCTCTCACATACTATGCCTCGTTCTTTCATTTGTGTAATTGTTGCTACGCGCAAGCTTGGTACTAAAAATTCTAATGGCACCACTACTTCTTGGCCATAAACCAGTTTGAATGGTGTGTGTCCTGTCAACTTTTTTCACGTAGTCGTGTAGGTCCATAATACTGCTGGTACTTTGAGGCCCCAATCATCTCTGTGGACGTTACAGATATTTGTTAGCGCATTCTCCAGGATTTTGTTGAATGCTTCCACTGTGCCATTTTCCTGTGGGTGATATGGTGTGCTCTTCTGATGATGGACTTCAAACTTTTCAGTCATAGCATTGATGGTTTTGTTTATGAAGTGTGTGCCTTGGTCGCTCATCAAAATTATTGGGCACCCAAATCTAGTGATCACTTGCTCAAATAAAAAATGCATTGTTGTTTCTGCACTGCAATCCTTTACTGGTGTGGCTTTCGCCCATCTTTTTAGGTACTCCGTCGTGGTGATAATGTACCTTGCTCCTATTCTTTTTGCTGGTGGGTTGATTGGTCCCACAAAGTCTATTGCCCACTTATTGAATTCTTGGAGTGTTACCTATGGTCGTAATGGCATCTCATCCCTCATGTTGGGTTTTCCTACCCTTTGAAAAACATCGCATCTTTGACAGTGCTTCTTCGAGTCTCTATGAATCGTTGGCCACCATAGTCCTGCGCACAATATCTTCTACGCGGTAGCTTTACCTGCGTAATGTCCTCCCACTATTCCCTCATGGGTTTCTGCTAAAACTCGTGGTATTTCATGTTCTAACACATACCTTCACAAGATGTTATCTGTGCCCATTTTGTATAGGTGTCCTGCAATCAGTTGATAATCAAAAACGCAGACTACCAGTTTTTTCTTCTGCGCGGTGCTATATTCTTGTGGCACAGCACCCGTGATCAAGTACTGAATGATATCTATGAAGTATTCATCAACAATATGGACTGGGAATAACTGTGCATCCGGAAATTTGTCTTCTAAATTCATAGGTTCTTCTCCATTTGTGACCCTTGATAGGTGGTTAGGTCATGCATTCAATTTTCCTAGCTTAACTATTACTTCATAGTCAAATTCTTGAAATAGTAGTAACCATTGATAGATTCTCCCCCCCAACACTGGCTTGTTGACTAGGTATTTTAGGGTTGAGTGATATGTGAACATCTTAAAGTTCTTTCCCAATAAGTAGTGTCTAAACTTTTGGAGTGCATAGACCATAGCTAGGCCTTCTCTTTCTATCATGTTATATTTCTGTTCTGATTCTGATAACTTTCTGCTCGCGAATGATATCGGGTGATCCAAGTCTCTCGCTCCTGGCTACACCAAGATAGCTCCAAGTGCTATGGCTGATGCATCTACATGAACGTGGAATGTCTTCTCCCAGTCTGGAAAGACTAAGATTGGTGCAGTGACCATTTTTTCCTTTAGGGTATCCATACCGTGTTGGCATTCATCGTTCCACTGAAACTTTGTGTCCTTTCTTAGCAACTTTTCCATTGGTGTAGTAATTTGCGCATATGCTTTGATAAATTTCCTGTAGTATCCTGTGTGTCCCAATGTCGCTCTTAGCTAACGGACTATTTTTGGTGGTGGTAATTTAACAATTACTGCAATATTTGCAGGATCTATGAGTAAACCTTGTTTGCATACTATATGGCCCAATAGTACCCTGAATAGTGTTCCAAATATGCATTTCTTTATGTTTAGTGATATCTAACACTGTCTGCATCTTTCCAACATTAGCCGTAATACTTCTACATGTTCTTTCAACAAACGTTAGATTGTCCAATCATCCAAATATACTTTGAGAAACTGGTGGATGAATTCCTTAAACGCAGCAATGACTACTCTGGAAAAGATTGTTGGTGCATTCTTCAGTCCAAACGGCATGACTATGTACTGATAATATCCCCATTCTGTCGTGAACCTGGTCTTGTATCGATCTTCTTGTTCTATATTGATCTGATGGTAGCCTGAGAATCCATCAATGAATGAGTAAGCTTCATGTCCTCCCATGTTTTCTAACACTTCATCCATGAAAGGTGTAGGGAATGGGCCGTGTAGGCATGCATCGTTCAACTTCCTAAATTCAACGCATATCCTTATCCCTCCTTGTTTCTTGTCCTGTACTACCATCTGGATTATCCATTCTGATTCTTCGACTGGTTCTATGATTCCGGCTTCAAGCATCCTATCGATCTCAGATTTGACTTTTTGCTTATATATTGGGTTTAGTCTATACGGTCGTTGTCTGATCGATCTCGCTTCAGGTCTGAGTGGTATATTCATTTCTCCTAACTCTCTGACTATACCATTCATTTCTGTAAATGTTGTGGGAAACAAGTCATCGTACTCGTGCAATAACTCTGTTATGCTTTCTATTGTTTACTCATCCTAGTAATCTCCAATGCTAGCCATTTTGGGATTCTTAATTGTCTTAATGCTGACTTTCTTTACTTTGATATGTGCGGAAATGACTTCTGATTCTATGGGTGGACCTTCCACATCTCTTTCTCCTTTTGCTTCTTCAATATGAATATCGCACGGATCGTCTTCATCTGGTGCTTCCTCTTGTACATGGTAACATGACAACAATTCCTTGATTGTTTGTCTATTCTGTTGTTGTTCTTCTGTGATAAATTCTACTTCTGGTTCTTTGATGAATATCACTCCTCTTATCTATTTAAGAGCGACATCTATGTTGGGGTTCTCATTCTCGAATGAGAAAGTGACTATGAAATTCGGTTGCAATGTCATTCAGGTCGTAGTTCCTTTACACAATTCCTGGTCTGTATACCAGTTCGATGGTATGCCCTCTAGAGTGTGTATAAAATGATGAGGCCATTCCTCTAGGGGTGTCATTTTCCATAGTGTTCTACACTCCTCCAAGTGTTCCGCTGGTGCCCCTTGTCCATCATACTTCTGCTGCTTGTTGTTTTTTTGTTCTGTGTCGAACCTTATGCGCAGTAACCGCTTACATTGGTACCAATCTGTGATTGTTTCTTTGTGTGCAACCCACCATCTTGCAGGTGTGGCCTTGAGTCCTAGATCAAGTGCTAACAGTATTTAGTTCTCTAAAAAATTTCTTTGTACTATGTCAAGAATGTTTCCAAATCATTGATTCCATGGAAACTGGGTGGTTCCCTTATTTCTGTGTCTATCCGTCTAATGACGCGGTCTATTCTTTCACATATTCTCGTGGATACTTTGTGTAGCCTCTGTTTCTAATTCTCTAAACAGGTATCTGAGTCTATTTCACATGAAGTAATGCTCCACCAATTGATTATCCCATCTGCAGTGGAGTTTACGTAATCCTCATCGTGCACAGTTGTTCTGTACAACTGGCCAATTTCCTCTAAGTCTAGGCAAGAGGGTTCTATGAACCTCTCCCCTTCCGATGGATCTAATGGCACGATGACCCTATATTCTCCTGATTCAAATGCCATTTTCCTGGTCTTCAAGTTGATTATGGCCTGGTTTTCAAATGCCCAATCCAGACCAAGTAATGCTAGGTAAGGTGTTGTGTCGTCCACTATTTCAATGACTTCAAAATTTTCCTTAGTGCACACTCCATCTAGGTCTATTGCCACTCCTTTCAGTCTACCTATTGGTAGGACTCTATGTTGATTCACCAGTTTCAATTGAACAGGTGAATATTCTAATGTGGTCTCTCCCATGCATTGCCATGTCTTCTTTGGTAATACATTAACTTCAGATCCTAGATCCAGTATGATGTCTCCCATATTGAAATTTCCAATGTTGGCATTCAGTCTAAATTCCCTACTTGTTCTTCTTCTTGTGTGCAGGTGATTGACTGTTTTTGGTTCTAGTTTTCCTTTCGTCTCAATGCTACATTTTTCTAGTATGTTTTGCAATATTTTCATAGAATATGGATCACTTAATACCTTTACACATGATTGAAAAAATCCTTTGATTGTACTTACTTGTCCCATGAAATGTACTTCGTTGGTATGATCCAATAACGGAGGCATTTCATATTCTAGTGCTTCCTTACTTTGTTGCGCAGTTGAAGTCATCGCAATATCTTCCTTCTGGAATTCTTGTCGGGCTTGCTTAAATATCTCCTTTTCCTTCTGTACGTCGAACTGCTTCCTTGGTTTGGTGTTCTTTTTCACCCATTGATTTTGTGTTGGCTCTTATCAAACAGCATCATCCCCTATTTTCACTCCTCCACGGGTAACTATATTGATGTTTCATCCTTCATCCCTTACTTTGGCTGAAATCCACTGAACTTTCTGGTTGTTATGGTTCCTCTTTTCCTGGATCTTTACTAGTAGTGTCAGACATTATTCTGTATCGTGGTCCGATGCGCGAAAATACATACAAGTTGTTGATGGAAGTGGACATTCTCTTGCATAATGTCCCAGTTGTTGACAATTGTGACACACCACAAGTCCTCTACCTCGTCCGAAACTTTCTCTTGCTCGTCCTCCACCTCTGTAGCCTGCTCTATCTCCTCTTGGTGCATTATACTGAGGTGCCTGATTATATTGCATGGTATTGTACTGAGGTTGTGCCATGTTGTACTATGGCTGCGCGTTATTATATGGTTGTTGCGCAATATTATACTGTTGTTGCGCAATGTTGTATGGAGCTGGAACTTGATTGAACTGTGGCATGGCTTGCCCAGTTATCATTTCTACCTGCACTTTATATGTGTCTGATGTCCTTTCTTGCATCAACTCCATAGTTCTACAATCTTTGTCATCATGGCCCACTGAATTGCAAAAGGTGCAATCTGAACTCTATGGGGTTGTCTGGTATTTCTACATCATCGGGAAGTGATAGGGATCGTGACCCGGTTTCTTACAGACTTCACACCATGGTCCTCCTATGGGTAACAGGTTTGGCATTCTTGCTGCCATATACTGCATGAATGTTGGACATTCGTTCTTGTGGTGTCCTTCTATCTTGCATGTGGTACACCAAACGACTTCTCGTTTGTCCTTGTTCTTATCCTGGTTCAATTGAAACGTTACGTTCTTCAAATCCTCCATCAACTCTTCGATAGTTGGGTCTGTCTGTTGGTACTAATTTTCTTCCAATTGCAAGGCTTCCTGCAGAGCCTCTTCCTGCGTCTAGAACTTATGTTGTTGCAATGGATATTTTAAGTGTGGGAGTAGTGAATTGACAAACAAGTGACGATGTTGCATGTTGGTCATGAGATATTTTAACTTTCCCTTCAGTCTCTTGAATCTCTGGTCAATCTCCCATACGGATTCTCCTGGTTTTTGTCAGATTTCTATCATCTCATTCATGTATTGATCCTCTGAGCTTGACTTATGGAACTCATTTATTAGTAACTTCTTAATGTTTGTCAGTTTCCTTGTCATCCCCGATGCACTGTTTACATCTAAACTCATGTACCAGTATAATGCACGGTCTCTTAGCGTAATCGCTAACTACGCAAGTTTGGTATCTTCATTAGTGATTTGTTTTGCTTCCCATATCTTTTCACAAATGAACAAGTGTTTCACAAGGTCTTTTGTTGCTTCTCCTCGAAATTCTGGTAACCTGATGGTGGGATCATGTCCTGCCATTCTGAATGTCGAACTACTACCTCCGCACGGTGTAGACACTTGACTAGTGTTTCTTGAACTAGCTCCTCCAGTTTTTTCTCCTTGTGTAGATATACTTCCTGCTGTCGGACTTCTTCCGAACTTCGGTTGTCTAAACGATGGTGTTCTCTTTGGTGTATTAGTTGCACATGGGTTTATGGGTTCCACGCTGACATTAATATGGATAGGATTTATGCCCTCTCCTCCCGCTCTTGGACCCTTGGTCTTCTTTTCATATGTTGTGTGAAGGATTTCCTCAATCTGCTCCACAGCCCGGAGATCCTCTACCTCTTCCTCATCACTCGCCAAGCCTTCCCTCGCAGCTACGACTCTCTTCTTGGTATTCACCTTGTATTGGTAGGGTACTCCGCTACGCATCTTTCTAGTTTTCTCCAAGATCCACCGGATATGGTCGTCATCCATCATGATCAGGTCCAAGGGTTACTCCTTCTTTCCCTTATCCTTTCCTCCTTCCATTTCTCCTCTTTCTGTCAGTGCTTCCCCCCTTCCCACATGCATGCAGGGAAGTTTAGTTGTCTGAATCCATAGTCATTACGCCTTTTTTATATAGTAGTATCTTAATAGAAGTATACAATGATTGAATGTACCTTTCTCGAGGTCCATGCAAAAACTCTTGCTCCGCTGCACTGTATGAGTTCGCTGTGTCGACTGCAAACTACATGATAAAACCTGCCACAATACTATCAAGCCAAAAGTTTACTGCATGAGTGAATTTGTTGTTCACCTGCTGTAACTGTTCAATTTGTACTGGGGTCCACTCTAGCTATCAAATCTGGTTCGTTGCGTGGTTATCCTTCAACCTTAGTATCCACTCCTGCAACAAATGTGGAAAATCGTAGAAAAAGACTTCATGCAAATCAGTAAACATGTATTTCTCAAGATATTTTTGGAGTGTTATTCTAGGGTTTCTATTATCTTTCTGTGCAAACTCCAGCTCTTTGGTTCTTAGCCAAGTTTCGATCTCTGATTTTGTGGGATTCCACGGTCTCAACATTCTCTTCTAATGGCTCATTTCTCTCTACCCTAATATTTTCTTGATCTTCCTCCAACAGGTCTTCAACTTACCTCATCTACTCAACCCTCTCTTATTCCTACCAATGAAAACAAAACCATTTGTTGGTTACTACTCTTCTATAATGTCTAATTTTATTGACCCAGGTTTCATGTCTGTTGGAGTTTCCAATAGATCCTCTAAAAATATCAGCCCTCCTGGTAAACCAGAAGGCAACACGGCACATAGAATGTGTTGCGCAGTCTCACTTGAGATAGCTTTAATGGGTGGTTGTAAGACTCAAGTATTTACAGCCTAGGATTGAGTGCGAGATAAGAGAGCTATATATTGAACCATTTATCATAACTTGTAACCACAACATATTGTTATCGATGGATAAGCAGGAAATATAACAACTCATTAATTCAACATAATAATAGTTGTTGAAGACAATAAATATATGCATTCATTCATCACATAAAATATATGTTACCGTGGTTCACCCCCTCCTGGGATACGTCCATAAACATTTTTCTCTCATCTCTTTTATTATAGTATTTTCGCATCTACAACGTTGCGCACTTACAACCCTTCCCGATCGGGTAAGATCTATATGAGGCAGACTAGATCGCACTAGGCTCCCCAGCCCATGATCTAACCCTCAAGATCTACCCTCCTTCATCCTCTCTAGCTCAACATCTTACACAAAATATATTGTAAAACAACATATTACATATCACATCAACTCATGCATAAAAAAAACAACAACAATATTCCCGACGATACCTAAGTATATCTCCAAACCAACCCCTTATGATACCTAAGTATCTATATTTATACATTTTTGGCTCTTCAGTCGTTTACAATACCTTACCAAAACCCTAACCCTACCATTGTTAGGTCTTCCCTCGCATGCACACGTGTTTTTATTCCTTCCAGCTGTCGCTTTCCTCGTGCATGCTTTATTTCCCAAAAATTCCTTTCTTTTCCGCCTTGGCATGCCTCCAACAATGATTCATAGTTTAAATTGTACATGTTTCATCCCTTGAATATTTAGTAGCTGCAAAGGTTCGTTTTAAGGAGGCCGAGTGATTGTATCTATGTGGGAAGCTAGCGGATGAGTGGAGGATGCAACGATTTGTGCTAGATCTATTCCAACCACTAAAAAGGAACACTGCACCCTGCTCTTTCTGCCCTAGAGAAAACCAAACCCCAAACTTCCATCCGGTCACCTGGGAGAAGGGGTTGAGTTATGTTTCTGAGCTGAGGGGGCTCTTGGACTATTAAAAACCACTACAGGGTAGGCCGCAGGTTTATCACAATTGCCAAGATTTGTCACGGAATATTTGGAGGATAGAATCATCCCTGGCAGTCTTGGAAGAAGAACCGAACTTAAAACAATTGTAGTCTAGTTTTCTTGAAGGATATCTAGGGAAGATTTGAGGCTATGGCAACAAGAAAAGTTTGAAGAACTGTAATTTTTGAAGCAGATCTAAAAGACAATTTTGTGACAAAAATTTAGGCTTGTTCAAAGGCTATTTTGAACAAAGTGATAAGGAAAATTTCAGGCATGTTTGAAGACCAGATCTAAGGTGAATCTAGATGCTCTAATCTGAGACAAACAAATGTTTATGAGGGAGAAAATTTCAGAGCTATATTGAGGGTTTTCGAGGCCTATTGAAGGCGAATTTCTCATAAGGCAAAATTCTCATAAGGGTACAGTTCCAGATCAAATTTCATATCAGTTCTGTGTGCAGAACTGAAGAGGATAAGGTTGAGTTCCAGGCCCATGTTAAGTACTAATTGATGATTAGTTTTGGAGGAAGGTTACAGCCTACTCTAAGGCAAGGTTGAGGCAAATTTTGAGATCTTGCTACTAGAAGTATTCTAGAAAAACTTCTAATTCTAAGTTTGAAGAAGTTTTGAAGAAAATTTCTGAAAACTTGTTTCACGACTGATCCTTGAGGTGACTTTTGAGCATGGGCTATATAGAAGCTCTAGTGGACATAAAAGATACTAGACTTGCATCCCTTGTCACTAGGAGACTAGAATTGCAGATAGTAATGTGAAAGGGTTCAATCCTTTGTCACTATGAGACTAAGATTACAGCTAGTGATGTGCAAGGGAAGAAACATTATCCACCTCAAAAGAATTCAAGGAATGCAAGAAAGAAACGACAAGAAGTTCTTCTCTACCTCAGTCTTCTCAGGAAAACAAAAAGAAAGATTGAGCATGACTGCAGACTAAGGTAAGTCTTGTACTACTTTACTTAATTGATTTCATCACTACTCTGTAGTAGTTTTCTTTTGATGATGAAGGGTATTATCCTTGGTGTGGGAGACCTCATGACTTGGACCATTATCCCTGGTGCGGGAGTCCAAATTTTTGTTTGGTTGGTCATTATCCCTTTGGGAGGCCATCTTGGTTATTATCATAGTACATGAGGCCATGTTGGTTGTTATCCCTACGTGAGGACATATTACTTATTTCATTATTGAAGGGCTATTATCCCTAGTACGGGAGCCCATATGTGTTGGTTGGTTATTATCCTAGTACAAGAGGCCATTTTGATTGTTATCTCTATGGGAGGTCATCTTGGTTATTATCCTAGTACGAGAGGCAAGCATAATATTGTAGAGACAGTAGAGGACCTGAGAAAGACATGGGATGTCTCCAAGTTAGCAACATAGGAAAATGAATATGTTCATCCTTCTGACTTCGGAGGGAGTCACTTGACTCAGAGGGAGTCAAACTATTTGAGAAGAAGGAAGAGACAATACCTTCTCCCCCTTCAGCAGTTCAGAGGGAGACAACCATTGATCCAGTTGATCCAGTTGATCCCATAGCTCTAGTTGATGTTCCCAGAGACATTGCAGTAGGCCAAAAGAAGCCTACATGGGCTTGATAGACTCTGCTAGAGGAAGAGGGACATGCATCTCCTCATGGTACATTTTGAGAGAGCAAAAGACCACATATATTTTTGAGCTATGTTTCAGCAATGAACCACATCATTGATACTAAACCTTCTTGTTAAGGAGAAGCAGCAGGACAACATTTTTTGCAAGATGCCATGATCGAAGAGTATCAATCCATTATGAAGAATGATGTGTGAATCTATAAGATCAAACATCCAGTTGATGGAAGTGTTGAAAAGAAAAAAGCGATA
>JASDQU010737982.1:64909-81376 GCA_032191745.1 Picea mariana
GGAGACCTTAGGAAGCGATACAAAGGTATGCCACTTGTTCCTCTTTACTAGCTAATTCAATGGTCATAACTTAGGGAAAGAGTCATGTCCTGTCCTATTTTGTTCTAGATCTAGGTGGATCTAGGGAGATCTGTTAGTGTCCACACCTACCGATTAGTCCGATAACATCCCCTTACTCATAACCAGTTCAAGGATCTTACTTTGAATTGAAAAATGATTGTGTTGGAAATTGATGGAGAGGATCTGGCATGACATGTGTAAGAGGATTATTGGCAAATATTGGAACTTGGATTATGATTAATGATAAATGTATTATTATTTATGAACATGTTTCACTTAT
Organism: Picea mariana; assembly: GCA_032191745.1. Taxonomy (NCBI): domain Eukaryota; kingdom Viridiplantae; phylum Streptophyta; class Pinopsida; order Pinales; family Pinaceae; genus Picea; species Picea mariana. Next base: position 65,250 of record JASDQU010737982.1, read on the forward strand.
TTTATTTTCATTTAATTCACTTGTCATACATTACAAACCCTTCTCATATTCCCAAATAATATTGAAATCCCCATGTTCTTAAATAATGACAATTTGTACAACATGACAAAGTGTTTCAAACCAGAAATGTAAATCTGTCTTGATTATTCCTTCCCTATCCATGGTTGTGTGTATGCTTGTTTGTTGATCAAGTCAAAGCTTTTTCTTAAAACTATGTTGATGCAAATCGTGTTTGATGTTTTACTTTCTATTTGTACATACTCTAAATTAGTTATGTACTTTAGATGATATTCCTTAGTAGGGGAATCCATGGCAGAGGAAACAAGGGAAGAGGAAGAAGGCCTAATTATTTTTTGGGTAACAAAAGACTTCACTTCTCTATCCACTTTGATGTTGAGTCCAAGGAATTCAATCAACTCTTGCAAACTGGTTTCCTTAACTTGGTTGGACAAGAATCTTTCCAACTATGTCCCCAACCTAAAAGATCATTTCCCCAACCTCACCATACCCTTTCTCGTATTCCTATATAGCCACATGTTTCTTTACAACCTGAGATCCCAACCAATGATGGTTAGGAGAATGTTGTTAGTCCTTCCGAGCATCAAGTCCAAGGATGTCCCACAACTTCATCAAATCAAGTAGGTTCCTTCTCTACGAGATCACACATCAAAGCCATATAACTAGAGAATGGCTTTGGTTTCTTGACTTTTCTCATGGTTCCTTTTGGGGCACCATACTTCTCTCCATATTGAATTAGTTCCCTCGCCCAAGATGGATTTATTTTGTGAGAGATAATCACTTGGGGAGGTTCTTGAGATTCTATCATGCCATTATCTTCTGGAATCTCCTCATTAGGGGAAATTGTGACTTCCCTCATTGGTTCCACAACTCTGGGAGCTACAGGTTATTCTTCATATACTTCTTCAAGCTGGAATCTCCTTGATTTTTTTAGTGTTGCATCTCCATCAAAGGTTGCATATCTATTGATCTCAATATGATGGTAACCTGGTATGTAAATTCTGAAGGCCTTAGAGACCTCATAGTATCCAACAAATATTCCATTCTTTCCTGAAGGGTCCATCTTGGTTCTCTTCTCTTTTGGAATGTGTACAAACACTAGACAAACAAATATTTTGAGATGGCTTACTTCTAGCTTCTGGCTTACTTCTGGTGCAATTCCCTAGGTGGTTTTAAGGCTGAAATTATTCTCCAACAAAAATCCCTAATTTTCTTGTACGACAACAATGACATTTTTTCTTATCCAGTGAAAGGTGCTCTCTTCATCTTAGCTTTGATACCATGTTAATTTTAGAGCATCTATTAAGTTTCTTTTCAATTTACTAGATAACAATATCATAGGTAGGATCACTGAGAGAAACAGAATCACAAGATACACATCATTTATCCTGGAAAACCCTCATGGGGGAGAAAACCCAACAAAAACTTCCTTAATATAGATTGCCAATACAATGTCAAGATAAAATACCAAACACTAGAGAATAACCAAGACTGAGAAATGCACCTCTCTCTTCCTTCTTCTCCCAACTGCAACTATATCCAAACTTGCACACTTGTTGAGTGACTTGAGTGAGTGAGATAATGAGGTGCTAGCCTCTCTTATTTATACCGGTTGGCAGACGCTAGGGAGGTGTCTCTTCATCAATTAGGGCCAACTTCTTAATTAGCAACATATAATTAGGGTTTGAGCAATCCACAAAAGGGGATTTCGTCATTTACAAAGCCTGACATGATAAATTTACAAAAGCAGATTGATCTAATTAATAATAACTCAATAATAAGTAGAATACTCTTTGCAGTTACAATATTTCAATAGTATGCTACCCCCATGCAAGTTGGTACTCCAATGAAGGTGGGTATGCTACCCCAGCGCAGGTTGGTATGCTACCCTAGAGCAAGTTGGTACTCCAACACAGGCCGGTATGTTACCCTAGTGCAGGTTGGTACTTCAATGTAGCCTGGTATGCTACCCCAACACAGGTTGGTACTCCAACGCAGGATGATATGCTACCCCATCGTAGGTTGGTACTCCAACCCAGGCTGGTATGCTACCCCAGCACAGGTTGGTACTCCAACGCAGGCTGGTATGCTACTCCAACGTAGGTTGGTACTCCAACGCAAGATGGTATGCTACCCCAACGCATGTTGGTATGCTACTCCAATCCAAGATGGTATATTACCCCAATGTAGGTTGGTATGATACTCCAACGAAGGCTGGTATGCTACTCTAGTGAAAGAAAATAACTTCCTATGACATATAGATCTATGATTGACAACAGGACAATGATCGCAGTCTGCAGAAGAATAGAAGCAGCGATGATGATCGTGCCAAGAGGAATACCTCCTCATTAAGAGGGAGTGTTAAATTTTTTAGTTAGATTATGTGTGAGATGACGAGTTACTAGTTTTGTATGAACTAGATGCCTACCTATAGTGTTAGAAATGATTCCCAATTAGAGTGTCGATCAGTGACATCAGAGGTTACTAGCTAGAGCGCCAACCAGTAGTGTTGGAGGTGTTTTCCAGCTAGATGGCTAATGTGCGGTTATGATGGTGATACTTGTTACATGATCTATTTGATCATATGATAACCTATGTGGCTATGATGATGCTACATGTAGACTGGTCTACAAGACCATGTGATTCTTTCCCATGCCATATGAGATGGATGGATGTGTTTGAGACCACTACATGAAGAACATCTTAGTTAATACCTGCCTAGCTAAGAGGGAGTGTTGATGTTTTGGTAGTTGCGGGAGGTATTAACCTCCACGTGATAATCCTACTTGATAGTACTTACTTACTTGATATATCCTATGGTATATGGTGTCTGGCATGATTTAGTGATATGGTATATAGTTGAGATACATTGTTGGTACATAGTATGGTACAGGTGTTGATGTATATTACTGATGTACATGGTTGATACATGGTATGGTATAGGATTGGTACTTGGTATACATGGTTGATGGTTGAGGCATATGGTACAGGTTGAGGTGCATGGTTGATGCACTTTTTGTGGTATAGGTTGCAGTACACGGTTGATGCTTGGTATGGTACGGGTTGATGGTTTGGTACATTCTTTGGTGCATGGCTGAGACTCATATCTTTTGATGGTATGTTGGTGATCTTGTTACATTCTTTGTAGAGGCATGTGTTGGTGATGTTGGACATCTAGTTGAGAGGTGTCATTGGTATATGATCCATGTGATAATATATGGTTGAGTATCAATGACAGTTTGACAATGACAGGTTGGATATAGTGACAAGTTGGATACAGTGTCAGGTTAGATACAGTGAAAGGTTGATAGTGATAGGTTGGATACAATGACAGGTTGGTAGGTTATGGGTTGATGTGATAGTGTCAGTGAGAGTGACAGTGGTAGTGGCAGTGGTATTGACAGTGGTAGTGATTGTGGTAGTGACAGTTGCGCTACATTTATATTTCATGGCGACAGGATGGAGAAAGTTAAGGGGGTTGTAGCCTCCTTCCAGTTGGTGCCGAAGAACTCAAGGAGTTGGAGCTTCCTTCAGGTTGGAGCCTGAACATTAGGGGGTTGTATCCTCCTTCTAGTTGGAGACAAAGAATTCATAGATTTGTATCTTCCTTAAGGTTGGATCCTTGAATAGGGGATTGTATCCTCCTTCCAGTTACAGTTGGAGAATTGGGAAGTTGGTGCTTCCAATGAATGTATTCTTTGATATATAAGAAAGCATTATGTGGTTTTCTCCCGTTTTGGTTTCCACGTAAATTTTGGTGTACTGTGTACTTGATGTGATGTTGTTGATGTGATGTTGATTATGCTTATATTCTCATGATATATTGATGATATACTTTTGATTAAGTTGAATTTTATATATTGTGGTTAAAAGTGGTAAATGTGCTTATAATGATTCACCCCTTGAAATCGTCTCCTTGAATATCCAACTTGAAGAAGAAAAGCGAATAGAAGAAGTCATAAAGAGTCAGATGATGAAGAAAGAAGAGGTTGAGAAGCTTGAAGAAGAAGTTGTCACATTGAGAGCCAAAATCGTCAAACTCAGAAAGAACATTGAAGAGAAAAAAACATCCACAACATTCTTAAAAAGCGTTGAAGAGAAGCACTCCAAGTTTCCAGAAAAGAAGAATGAGGAAAAGAGTAAGAGTTATGTAGAAGTACTCAAAGGAAGGAATCATGGTCATCCAGAAACAAAGAAAAATGATAGAGATACATCTTCAAGAAGACCATCCACATTCAATCCACACAGAAGCTTCAATCATGATCATGATAAACCAAGGAAGGAATTCAAAAGGACTACACCACAAATAAAATCATTCACTCCCAAGTATGTAAATTTCTTGTATGGTCATTTTTTATTGTACTAACTTTGGACATAAATGTAGATTTTCTAAGGTCCTATGAGGCTGCCATATAGGGTTTGTCCTTGACCTTGTTATGGCTCTAAGTTTCAACTGTGTGGCTGTCTTCTCTTGTTGTTTTTATGACAACAAACAGTCACCAAACTTTCTGCTCAATATTTGATGGTTACATGCTCTTTTAAGGTGCCCTTGCAAGTGTTTTATTTACTCAATGTTAGCACATGCAATATACATTAAAACATATAACACTACCTCTAGATATTGAACTTTAAAATGTTGATCTACACTTCTAAGAATGCATAAATTTGACACACGTATTTTTGGTCCACATGACCCTGGATAAAACCCCCCCCAGGGAAAACCAGTTTGGAATATATGTCTATAAATGAGGAGAATAGATGGTGGAATATAGAAAGTATTAAATATAGATGAACCTGTTACAATAGCAACTTGTCTCAAGCTAAAATGCAAGTCCAAAACAAGCAAGTGCACCCTAGCAAGGTGCACCCCTCATAAATGCTCTCAAATCCACTAAATCTACTGCAGATGCCAACTAGAAGCTATGATCTGGAAACCCCTCCATAGTGATCAAGTAATGATGAGTAGCCTCCATTTGAAATAGACCTCACTGCAATCTGACAGGTGTAAGTCCTCCCCATTGATGATGCACCCTCCTACTCAAATGTGCCCTCCTCAGAACTGGAATCTCCCCACTAAATAATTGAGACCCAAAGCTTGATGGCTATCTCCATGGAATGGAGTGCCCAAGATAGCCTCAACATATGAAACCATTCTCATCCTCTTTCTCCTCCTACTTCTTCTCAAGTGAACAAAACAAGGAAATTGGCTCTCCTTTTCCCCTTGCTCCCTCCTTTAGGAAGCATAAGGAAACCTAAAAGATGGGTGGATGAGATCATCTCATCTCATCCCTAATCAATGGTTGAGATCATCTCAACTAAATCTCAAACCAAAACCCACTTTACTTAAGTTTCCATATTTTCACTTTATGTCTATTAATTCACCCACTTTGTGAATTAATTGTCACTTTAGGATAAAATGACCAAATTTCACTTTTGACTTAAATATCCTAAGTCAAAGTGAAATTAGACACAAAGTACATAGTACAAGGGTAATAGTCTCCCCCTTTGTGTTTAGAGACTCATAAACACATGGGGACCACTTTCCAAGGTACCAAAATCTCAACACTCCCTCTTACCGAGGAAAGTGCTCGTCATCACCAATCTCGTCCCTGCAGAGGACATGGTTTCCTCCTGGCATATACTCGGTGAGTATGGTTGTACCCTGATCATTGAAAGTAGTCTTTGTAGCAGATCTTCTCAATCTATGTGATCTATAAGTGGAACTGTCTCTCCACCTATCCAAGATCACCTAGATCTCTACATCACATCAAGGATCTCCACCTTGGTCTCCCACCAAGGATTTCCACCTCCTGACATCTCACTAAGAGTCACTCTACTCTTGGAATCTCACCAAGAGTCTCCCCCTTTTGGTATCTCACCAAGAGTCATCAACTTGGCCTCTCGCCAAGTAACTTCCACCTGAAGTGGATCCAGAGCCTGATCTGCCCGTCTCAAAAGCTAAGTGAGGCTCAAGCCTCTGTGATGCCCTAATCCTCCTCCTCATCAACCTCTAATGCTCTGAAGTTGTAGCACCAATTCTTTGTCTACTTGGATTCTCTGAAACTGTAGCTATCCTGGGTGGACCAATCACCCACTCTGAAGATGTCCAGGGACACTGAGTATGATCTCCCTCTGAGTCACTATTGTGAGTCAGTCGATCCTCATCAACTCTGTCTTCCCATATAATTTTGGATGGTGTAACAACAGACAAAGTAGTCACGAAAGGACACTCTCTCATGAACTTCTTCTCGAACTCTATCTCCTTTGTTGTCGTTGTTGACCCACCCTGCCGCTTCTTCTTCTTCTTGGGACACTATCCTGCATAGTGACCCATCTCTCCACAAGAAAAGAATCTCACTGTGCTCATGTCTCTCTTCTGCCCACTGTTGTTTCTCTCTCCTCCCTGTGGTGGGGCCCCAAACTTGGGACCCTGTCGACCTCCACGACCGATCTTCTTCTTGACCTTTGTCCAAAGAGAAAGGTCCTCATCACTCGGAACTGACTGTTGCTGCTTCTGTCCAGAAGCCTCTGCCACTAGTCTAATCTTCTCCTGGACGAAGTCATCCCACATCCTCTCCCATGTAGGCATAACCTCCCTGGAAAAAATGTCATGTACGAATGGACCCCATGGTTTGGTAAAGTTGTTCAAAGTTGTCCTCACTGTAGAGTTGGGATCCAACACCTCTCCGACAACTCCAAGATTGTCTCTGATATGGGTGTATCTACCAAGGAATGAAGTAACCAAATCATCCTCGAGCATGCAAATTCCCCTCAGTCGATCATGAATAACCAACTTTCGGTTCTCATTAGAGCTCTTGTACAACTTACATAGAGATGCCCACATATCATATGCATAAGTATTCCCAGTCAAGTGGGGAATAATATGATCTTTGACTGCATCACAAATGGTCCTCTTTTCTTTATGTTCCTCTTCCTGAAATCTGCCAACAAGACTGGGGCAGTAACAGGAAGAATGCGAACAAGCACCTCAACTATGTCCCATAGTTTGAGGTTCTCTAAAACAAAGATGGTCCTTTCCTTTCAAGGCGGCCAATTGCTAGCCTCGATTATCAAGTCCTCAAAATTCATCTAAGATGCTGGCATGTCTGCCAAATTGTGCTCACTCTGATGCTCCAAATGCAAAGGAACATTGCCTCACTCCTGTCAACATAGGTTTGAAAAGAGGCAAGCAAAACTCCGACCTCACTCCTAGAAAATAGGTGTGAAAAGAGGTCGTACACTACAACCTCACTCTTGTCCATGCATGTGTGAAAAGAGGTTGCCCACAAGTGTCAAAAATCATCCCAACAAATGTTCCCACAAACATTGTCAACTAGATGTCCAAAATCTGCCCTGAGCTGTCCAACTGGCACTAAATGAGAGGTACCTTCAGATCTAAAATTTACTCACTGTTTTGGACTGTAAACTTGCTGTCCAAAAACAACCAACATAGATGATATAAAACCTCACAAAACTGCCCACAAAAATGCTCAAAAATCAGCAAGTCTAAGCCACCATTGGCTCTGATACCATGTAGATTTTCTGAGGTCCTATGAGGCTTCCATCTAGGGTCTGTACTTGACCTTAGTATTTCTCTAAGTTTCAACTATGTGGCTGTCTTCTCTTGATATTTTTAGGACAAAAAATAGTTACCAAACTTTATGCTCAATATTTGATGGTTAAGTGCTCTTTTAAGGTGCCCTTGCAAGTGTTTTCTTTACTCAATGTTAGCACATGCAATATACATTAAAACACATAACACTACCTCTATATCTTGAACTTTAAAATGTTGATCTACACTTCTAAGCATGCATAAATTTAACACAGGTATTTTTGGTCAACATGACCCTGGATAAAACCCCTCTGGGGAAAACCAGTTTGGAATATATGTCTATAAATGAGAAGAATAGATGGTGGAATACAATAAGTACAAAATATAGATGAACCTGTTACAATAGCAGCTTGTCTCAAGATGAAATACAAGTCCAAACCAAGAAAGTGCGCCCTAGCATGGTGCACCCCTCATAAATGCTCCCAAATCCACTGAATCTACTGCAGATGCCAATTAGAAGCTTTGATATGGAAACCCCTCCAGAGTAATCAAGAACTGATGAGTAGCCTCCCTCTGAAACAAACCTCACTGCAATATGACAGGTGTAAGTCCTCCCCACTGATGATGTGCCCTCCTACTCAAGTGCGCCCTCCTCAAAACTGGAAGCTCCCCACTAAATAACTGAGACCCAAATCTTGTTGTCTATCTCCATGGAATGAAGTGCCCAAGCTAGCCTCAACATATGAAACCATTCTCATCCTCTTTCTCCTTCTACATCTCCTCAAGTGAACAAAACAAGGAAATTGGCTCCTTTGCCTATTGCGCCCTCCTTTAGGAAGCATAAAGAAACTTAAAACATGGGTGGATGAGATCATCGCATCTCATCCCTAATCAATGGTTGAGATCATCTCAAATAAATCTCAAACCAAAACCCACTTTATTTAAGTTTCCATAGTTTCACTTTATGTCTATTAATTCACCCACTTTGTGAATTAATTGTCACTTTAGGCTAAAATGACCAAATTTCACTTTTGAATTAAATCTCCCAAGTCAAAGTGAAATTAGACACAAAGTACATAGTACAAGGGTAATATTCTCCCCCTTTGTGTTTAGAGACTTATAAACACATGGGGCACTACTTTACAAGGTACCCAAATCTCAACAATAAAGTTGCAGATTGCAGGGCTTATGGAAGAAATGTTCAAGCAATAAATGCTTATGTGGCCCCACATAACATTGAATGTTACAAATGCCACAATTATGGTCACATAGCTCATTATCATAGAAGCATGATGGATACTTATATGAAAAATAACATTTATATCATATATAAGAAGGTTTGGAAAAAAAACAAAAACATGTAAAGGAAGATCAGATGAATGAAGGAGTCATACTCTCAGGATTGGAAATAGTACAAGAAAAAGACAAATCTATAGGGAAAAATGAAGATGTCAGATACAAGAAGGTTTGGAGAAGAAATGAAAAACAATAAGAACATGTGAATAAAGAATAGGTCTGAAAGATCACAGGATTTGTCGTAATGCGAGAAAGAAAATAAGGAAAAGTGAATAAAGTGGAATGCCCAAGAGTTTGTACTTTTAGGAGTTGTAGTGCGAGATAAATCCACAGGAAGAAAGGAAGAAGTTAAAGTTCGAAAAGATGATGAGTCCACAAACGAAGAAGAATATTACTCCACATCATAGTGGGTATTTTTCTGAGCCACATGGCTTGGCGACTCCTAGTAAATATGAATATTGAACAAAGGGAGTCCGTTTAGTAGCTACTATAGATCAAAGAACCACCCTTCGAGTAGTTTGAGATATTTGCAGAGACAAATACAAAACAATCAGATAACAGATTGATCGATTGAGAAGTAGTGTTCCCACGTAAGTATCAATTGGAAATTACACAAGAAGAAGTTTATGATTGTATTCCATGTATGTATTCAGGCAAGGATATCTTTAGTACGGGTTATTCCAAACATGTAGAGGTTGATTAGCAAATAGAGAAGACCAGTGGACACATTTGATTCAGTTTGAAGAAACAAGAATATGTGATGATTAGTTTCAGTTGTGAAGCCTTCATGATAGTACAATGATATATGAGTCAACATTGTGGACAATTGAGTAGCAAAGGTATGGACAAAGATGGATATTTAGCAAGTACAAAAAACATGGGTCAAAGAATATGCATAGCAGTTATGGACAGTTTGTGACATATGGACAGAGATGGATACTTAGCAGGTACATATAACATGGGTTAGAGAAGATACAAAGAAGTGCATCTACAATTAGAATCAATGGAATCCGTTAGAATCCGTTGGTCATAGAAAGGCAAGCAGTAAAAGGCACAACATAACAACGAAAGAGAAATAGTCAGTAGAAGATAAATCATCGGAAGAAAATCATTGAATAGTATGGTCAAGTGAACATGACAAGTGAATGATGAAATCAAGTAATGAATGCTTTTTATATATGTCATAGAACTACAAGAGGACGCACCAATGGAAAATTAGCAAGCATTGGAAGAGAGGAAATGAAACACTTACAGGTAGCCCTACATTGATATACATGACATCTTGCAAAGAAGTCAAGGGAAGAGAAATAATCAAGAGATTCGGAAAGGAATATCAGTAGCATACAGACAAGGGGAGACATACAGAAAGGGGGAGTTATCATTTTTCCCATGATGTCAAAGGGAGAGAAAGATACATATCAGAAGAGTCAAGTGAATGAAGTCAAAGAAGGATTATTCAGAGAAGGTATACTTTCAAGGGGAGTCACTCTTTGATATCAAAAGAGAAGAAGAATGTGGAGAGGAACATGAGGAGAGAAACATGTGAAGAGAAAGAACAAAGGCATGGAAACAAAGAGAGAGAACATATGTGTGAAAACATGGGGAGCATCCCCAAGGAGAGAGACCCTTTTCCATTGATGTCAAATGGGGAGAGTGAGAAACATTGATGAGGAACAATGATCACAAGGGGAGCATGAGTATTGGAGTATCAATGTTGCCATCAATGTTGGTGTTTCCATCAATGCCAAAGGAGCAATTGTTTTGGAAAGTTGGTTTTCATTGATGTCAACCCTTGGAAATTGATTTCAACCCTTCGAGAAGACAAAATATCTAGAGATATGGTTGAGATTGATGGTGAGTTAGTTGTCATTGATGGAGTGGTTGATGTCAAGAGATGTGACGGGTGATGAAGTCTACATGAAGCTCTGGAGGTGTGGTTATGGGACCTAAAGTTGGTTGAGGAATATGGACATGAAGGATAATGCAAATGAAGGTAATACACTCATATATGGATAGTCCTTGTTGTGTCATTTCCAGTGATAAGTGGTATGCCACGTGGTTCCTCACGGTTGAGGAGTTATGAGGTCATGAAGTTGGAAGCCCTAAATATGGGTTAAGAAGACCCTAATTGGATACAATATGGGTTAAGAATCCCCTAATTGGTTGCAAGTCATTAATGAAAGGGTAAAGTGGTTGTAACAAGAAAGTTCAAGAAGCTCTAAAGTTAAGGAAAGAGGTTACTTAGAAAAATGTATATATACACCTCAAGAAGTCACTCATAAGTACATTTCACACACACATTATATTGAATATTTTCTATGTGAGTAAGTGATTCTTATATGAGGTAACCAAGGATATCTGAGGTGAATTTCATATGGAAGATGAAGTAAATAATGGTGAAATTCCAAGGGAGGATGAAGTCTTGTGATGATGTGTTCTAAGGTATGTTATTTAAATGTCATCTTACCATTTTTCGCTATAACATTTTTTCTAGAATGATTCAGATAGAGAAAATTGGATGATGTTGAGAAAAAATGTCAAGGTACATGTGGTAAAAATTTCATCTTCTAGGTCATTGTATTTTCTGATTTACACTATGTGGACAATAGGGCTTTTGGCTAGTCTTGAAACTAGTCTCAAACAAGTATTCCAGGTAAAACAGTCATAACTTCTTCATAGAGGATCCAAATTCAGTGATACCAAATGAATTTGATATAGTACAGTTTGTAGTATGTTGTGTATGATTTTCCAATCTAGATATCAAATATTTAGCACGTGGTATTCTCTACAAGTTTTCTCTCTAGAAAAAAGCTAGAATTCAACAAGGTCTGCCATTTTTTCTATAACTCCTTTTTTGGGATGTTCCACATAGTGAAACTTGGAGGAATTGTAGAGAATATATTGAATAATATTGAGTACAAGTTTCAAACCTTTATTCATTGCAGGTATAGATTTATGCTTGTTGACAGTTAGGGTTCATGACTAATCCAAAAACTAGTCCCGTGAGACTAAGGTAAAGTTTGATGAATATGTTATTCTCTTGTTGTTGAATTTGAGGAAGGTCTACAGGTCTATGACCACATACACTAAGTCTGTTACAGAGTTACAGACTTGTTTGTATGCATGTTTTTAGGGTTACATGTTGATGATGTTATGGTGTATGCTTGAGGCAAGTCTTTGTTATATTGTTGAAGCATTGGCGCATGGTGTATGGTTGTCATTGATATTGGTACATTGATGAAGAATGCACTTGGTATATGATAACACATGTATGAGATACATCTCTCGGTGATGTTGGTACTTGGTTGAGGTATACCATTGATAGTACTTTCTTGATATATCCTATGGTATATGGTGTATGGCATGATTGAGTGATATGGTATATGGTTGAGATACATTATTGGTACATGGTATGGTATAGATGTTGATGTACATTGCTGATGTACATGGTTGATACATGGTATGGTATAGGATTAGTACTTGGTATACATGGTTGATGGTTGAGGCATATGGTACGGGTTGAGGTGCATGGTTGATGCACGGTTTGGTATAGGTTTTGGTGCATGTTTGATGCATGGTTTGGTATAGGTGTTGGTGCATGGTTGATGCACTTGTTGTGGTACGCGGTTGATGCTTGGTATGGTACAGGTTGATGGTTTGGTACATGCTTTGGTACATGGTTGAGACACATATATTGTGATGGTATGTTGATGATCTTGGTATATTCTTTGTAGAGGCATGTGTTGGTGATGTTGGACATCTAGTTGAGAGGTGCCCTTGGTATATGATCCATGTGAGAGGACCTGGTTGAATATCAATGACAATTTAATAGTGAAAGCTTGGATAGAGTGACAAGTTGGATACAGTGACAGGTTGACAGGTTACAGGTTGATGTGATAGTGGAAGTGATAGTGAAAGTGACATTGATAATGGTAGTGGTAGTGGCAGTGATTGTGGTAGTGACAATTGGTCTACATTTATATTTCAGGGTGGCAAGACGAGGAAAGGAAAGGGAGTTGTAGCCTCCTTCTGGATGGTGTCGGAGAACTTAGGGAGTCAGAGCTTCCTTCAGGATGGAGCCTGAGAATTAGGGGGTTGTAGACTCCTTCTAGTTGAAGCCAGAGAATTCAGAGAGTTGTAGCTTCCTTCAGGTTGGAGCATGTAAATAGGGGGTCATAGCCTCCTTCCAATTGCAACTGGAGAATTGGAATGTTGGTGCTTTTAATGACTGTATTCTTTGATATATAAGAAAGCATTCCATGGTTTTCTCTCATTTGGGTTTCCAAGTAAACTATGTTGTACAGTGTACTTGATGTGATTTTGTTAATGCAATGTTGTTTGTGTTTATATGTTCATGATATACTGATGATATATTAATGATATATTGATGATATATTGTTGATTAAGTTGAAGTTTATATATTGTGGTTAAACATGGTAAATTTACAGTAGTGCAATGCACCCACATATTATTAAGAAAGAAAATAAAAACAAATGCAATCACACATATACACATAGATTTACCCTGGAAACCCAACCAGAAAAACCAACAACTTGTTTTAGAGCCGTACCTATAATGTTATTCATCTTCTTCGTTGTTTACAATGCAATATGTGTGTGTGTGTGTGTGTGTGTGTGTGTGTGTGTGTGTTTTAAACCTTTTACAGTAATGCAATGCACACATAGATTATTAAGATATAAAAGAAAAACAATATGTTAATTCAATTCCCGATCTAAAGTAGGATTGTATCCCTCTTGTTAATCGATTATTACATTGTATAAATGATCAACTACACAACAAGCTAGGTCTTCTTCTACTATCTCTAAAAAGGATAAATGATTCATCTACTATCAAATCAAAGAGTCCACTGCTTTGATTTTATGATATTATCTTTGTGTTTCCTCCTATAGCGACCTTCCCATTTCTCAATCAATTACAGGGTAATTTTTTGTATCATGGCTTGTCTTCCAATAGTGCCCTCACCTTGGCTAATGCAAATGCAATAGTTCCATGAAATGTAGCCAGCCATTAGATAAATTTTGAGGTCTAAAATGGGCCTTCTAAGAAAAATAATAAAATAATAGTTAAATAAATAAAATAAGAGTTATGAATTTTTAAAGGGAAAGAAAGAACACTGTTTTTTTATCATATTTTTTACTTATCTCCTTATAGGTTTACTTAAATTTCAAGTGTAGGCACTCATTGGATGCATAATTAAATTCCACATCCAATTAGTACTAATGTTGCATAGTTTTTATCAACCCACCTCGAGATAAACTGGAAATACATGAAAAAATGTGTTTTGAACAAGTACCCACATTGCATAGTTTTTATTGACCTGCCTCGAGATAAATTAGAAATACATGAAAAAAATGAGTTTCCAATGAGTACCCACACTACAAATTTTGTATTGACCCACCTCAAGATCCATTGGAAATACATGAAAGAGAAGTATTTCTTAAGAAACACATTTTTTTCATGTATTTCCAATGGATCTCAAGGTGGGTCAATAAAAACTATGTAGTGTGGGTACTCATTGGATTAATCCTTCATCCAATGAGTGAATACACTTAAATTTGAGTAAACATATAAGGAGATAAGTAAAAAATACGAGTATAAAACATTTTTTTCTTTCCCTCCAAAACTATTTACCCTTATGGTTGACATCATCATCTTGAATCCTATTGGTTCTTGATGTTGATAACACATTTTTTAGGCACATTTTTTACCTCAAAATTTCTCTAATGTTTGTTATAATTGACTCATGGTGTTAGGAAGAAGATTCTTGTCAGGCATCCCCCACAGATTCTCCCACCCTTGGGTTGGTCCATGATTTTCTTTGGTAGAGGAGTCCACTACAAACACATCCTTTTCAAATATTTTCTCCAACACGTGTATGGCTTTGAAATCCCCTATGTGATGGGTGTTGACTCTGTAAAATTCATAATATAAGACAACTATAGAACTAGTGTACTTCTATAGAAGTAGGAAATGGTGCAAATCATGACCTAAATTGTGGAAAAGTTTAGATAATTCTACCTCAATGTTTACAAAAAGATTCGACACAATGGAAGTGTATAGATAAACCTTCAGGAACTCATTTCATAGATTACCCTCACTATGTAGATAATGCACCATAAATTCTCCCATCCAGCATACTTCCATATCCTATTTCTTGAAGGTGTTCTAATAAGGAAAATAAGATGGTACTAGAACTATGCCATGCCAGGTACTAGGCTTGGAATCATAGAGTCCACTAATGCTTCAATTTCTTCAAGAGGCATCACAAACTCCATTTCCTCCCATTGATTACTTGGGGATTGTTGCAATAAGGGGGTTTCTAAGTGAAGTAATAGTTCAATGATGAACCATTCCTTGTGTTGTATGTCCTAGATAGTATAACTCAACCAACTAATGAGGTCACAAAATCTTTGATTATTCTCTTAAACTCATTCACCAACTCTATCCATGATTTCTTTGAGTTCAACACTACTTTTCTTCTCATATTTTGGCTTCTATAACTCCTTGATAAATCCATGTCATAGTTGCTCCACACTTTGTGCATTCCTGGTGGGGCACTTTTCTTATAATTCATGTAACATTGTAACACTCTTCCACACAATTTGGTATGAAACTATACCAATATCATAGCATTATTAGTTCCTTGCACACTTCAAATATATTTGCAGAATAACCACTATTGATCCACATATTATTTTCCATGGCCATGAAAAAATGGAAACCATAGAGAAAATTCTATGACCCAATTCACAATTCTTATCAGCTATGTTCCTTGTATCAAAACTATTCCCAACAGATCAAGTTGTATAAACAAATTCAACTTCCTATGTTGATGTCAAGGCCACTAGAAACAATTACTACCAAAATATATCCAATCCCTACAACACCATTTCAAGTGACTTCTAACAATGACAACACTTGCACTATGTGAAACACTAGTAATGGGAACTTTCTTAACAAAAAGATGAGCAAAGGGTGGGTGAACTTACCTCCTCATTACCATCATGGTTGGATATAGATCCATGGCACCCTTACAACACATTAACCAACACCTCATCCACCTAGTTCAGTGCACTATTAGCCATAGTTTAAACCTCAAAATATTTAGGTGTTGCACACCCATGCCAAGTCTTTGTGCAATCCATTCGATCACTTATGAATCCCATTTCATCACTACTTCTCGAACATTGATCTGATGACATTCCATCAAATTGTTCTAGAATAATCTTCTCTACACATT
>JASDQU010737982.1:88234-102736 GCA_032191745.1 Picea mariana
TAGCCTCTCTTATTTATACTGGCTAGTAGACGCTAGGGAGGTGTCTCTTCATCAAGTAGGGCCGACTTCTTCTCTTAGTGGCTAAAACCACTTTAATTAGGCCTGGGGGATGACTTCTTAATTAGCAACATATAATTAGGGTTTGACCAATCCACAAAAGGGGATTTGGTCATTTACAAAGCCTAACATGATAAATCCACAAAAGGGGATTGATCTAATTAATAATAACTCAATAATAAGTAGAATACTCTTTGCAGTTACAATATTTCAACAGTATGCTACCTCCGTGCAAGTTGGTACTCCAATGAAGGTTGGTATGCTACCCCAACGCAAGTTGGTATGCTACCCCAGAGCAAGTTGGTACTCCAACGCAGGTCGGTATGTTACCCTAGTGTAGGTTGGTACTTCAATGCAACCTAGTATGCTACCCCAACACATGTTGGTACTCCAACGCAGGATGGTATGCTACCCCATCGCAGGTTGGTACTCCAACCCAGGCTGGTATGCTACCCCAACGCAGGTTGGTACTCCAATGCAGGCTAGTATGCTACTCCAACGTAGGTTGGTACTCCAATGCATGCTGGTATGCTACCCCAACGCATGTTGGTATGCTACTCCAATGCAAGATGGTATATTACCCCAACATAGGTTGGTATGATACTCCAACGAAGGCTGGTATGCTACTCCAGTGAAAGAGAAGAACTTCTTATGACATATAGATCTGTGATTGACAACAAGACAATGACCATGGTCTGCAGAAGAACAGAAGCAGTGATGATGATTGTGCCAAGAGGAATACCTCCTCGTTAAGAGGGAGTGTTAAATGTTTTAGTCAGATTATGTGTGAGCTGACAAGTTACTAGTTTTGTATGAACTAGATGCCTACCTGTAGTGTCAGAAATGATTCCCAATTAGAGTGTCGATCAGTAACATTGGAGGTTACTAGCTAGAGCGCCAACCAGTAGTGTTGGAGGTGTTTTCCAGCTAGGTGGCTAATGTGCGGTTATGATGGTGATACTTGTTACATGATCTGTTTGATCATATGATAACCTATGTGGCTATGATGATGCTACCTGTAGATTGGTCTGCAAGACCATGTGATTCTTTCCCATGCCATGTGAGATGGATGGATGTGTTTGAGACCACTACATGAAGAACATCTTAGTTAATACCTGCCTAGCTAAGAGGGAGTGTTGATGTTTTGGTAGCTGCGGGAGGTATTAACCTCCACGTGATAATCCTACTTGATAATACTTACTTACTTGATATATCCTATGGTATATGGTGTTTGGCATGATTTAGTGATATGGTATATGGTTGAGATACATTGTTGGTACATAGTATGGTACAGGTGTTGATGTACATTACTGATGTACATGGTTGATACATGGTATGGTATAGGATTGGTACTTGGTATAAATGGTTGATGGTTGAGGCATATGGTACAGGTTGAGGTGCATGGTTGATGCACGATTTGGTGCAGGTGTTGGTGAATGGTTGATGCACTTTTTGTGGTATAGGTTGTGGTACACGGTGGATTCTTGGTATGGTACAGGTTGATGGTTTGGTACATTATTTGGTGCATGGCTGAGACCCATATCTTTTGATGGTATGTTGGTGATCTTGGTACATGCTTTGTAGAGGCATGTGTTGGTGATGTTCGACATCTAGTTGAGAGGTGTCATTGGTATATGATACATGTGATAAGATATGGTTGAGTATCAATGACAGTTTGGCAGTGACAAGTTGGATACAGTGACAAGTTGGATACAGTGATAGGTTGGATATAGTGAAAGGTTGACAGTGATAGGTTGGATACAATGACAGGTTGGTAGGTTACGGGTTGATGTGACAGTGTCAGTGAGAGTGACAATGGTAGTGGTAGTGGTATTGACAGTGGCAGTGATTGTGGTAGTTACAGTTGGGATACATTTATATTTCAGGGCAGAAGGATGGAGAAAGTTAAGGGGGTTGTAGCCTCCTTCCAGTTGGTGCCGGAGAACTCAGGGAGTTGGAGCATCCTTCAGGTTGGAACCTGAACATTAGGGGTTTGTATCCTCCTTCTAGTTGGAGACAAAGAATTCATAGAGTTGTATCTTCCGTAAGGTTGGATCCTTGAATAGGGGATTGTATCCTCCTTCCAGTTACAGCTGGAGAATTGGGAAGTTGGTGCTTCCAATGAATGTATTCTTTGATATATAAGAAAGCATTATGTGGTTTTCTCTTGTTTTGGTTTCCACGTAAATTTTGGTGTACTATGTACTTGATGTGATGTTGATTATGCTTATATGCTCATGATATATTGATGATATACTTTTGATTAAGTTGAATTTTATATATTGTGGCTAAAAGTGGTAAAAGTGCTTATAATGATTCACCCCTTGAAATCATCTCCTTGAATATCCAACTTGAAGAAGCAAAGCGAATAGAAGAAGTCATAAAGAGTCATATGATGAAGAAAGAAGAGGTTGAGAAGCTTGAAGAAGAAGTTGTCACATTGAGAGCCAAAATCGTCAAACTCGGAAAGAACGTTCAAGAGAAAAAAACATCCACATCATTCATAGAAAGCATTGAAGAGAAGCACTCCAAGTTTCTAGAAAAGAAGATTGAGGAAAAGAGTAAGAGTTATGTAGAAGTACTCAAAGGAAGGAATCATGGTCATCCAGAAACAAAGAAAAATAATAGAGATACATCTTCAAGAAGACCATCCACATTCAATCCACATATAAGCTTCAATCATGATCATGATCAACCAAGGAAGGAATTCAAAAGGACTACACCACAAATAAAATCATTCACTCCTAGGTATGTAAATTTATTGTATGGTCATTTTTTATTGTACTAACTTTGGACATAAATGTAGATTTTATAAGGTCCTATGAGGCTGCCATATAGGGTTTGTCCTTGACCTTGGTATAGCTCTAAGTTTCAACTGCGTGGCTATCTTCTCTTGTTGTTTTTATGACAGCAAACAGTCACCAAACTTTCTGCTCACTATTTGATGGTTAAGTGCTCTTTTAAGGTGCCCTTGCAAGTGTTTTCTTTACTCAATGTTAGCACATGCAATATACATTAAAACACATAACACTACCTCTAGATCTTGAACTTTAAAATGTTGATCTACACTTCTAAGCATGCATAAATTTGACACAAGTATTTTTGGTCAACATGACCTTGGATAAAACCCCCCCAGGGAAAACCAGTTTGGAATATATGTCTATAAATGAGGAGAATAGATGGTGGAATACAGAAAGTATAAAATATAGATGAACTTGTTACAATAACAACTTGTCTCAAGTTGAAATGCAATTCCAAACGAAGCAAGTGTTCCCTAGCAAGGTGCACCCCTCATAAATGCTCTCAAATCCACTAAATCTACTGCAGATGCCAACTAGAAGCTATGATCTGGAAACCCCTCCACAGTAATCAAGCACTGATGAGTAGCCTCCATTTGAAACAAACCTCACTACAATCTGACAGATGTAAGTCCTCCCCACTGATGATGCACCCTCCTACTCAAGTGTGCCCTCCTCAGAACTGGAAGCTCTCCACTAAATAACTGAGAGCCAAAGCTTGATGGCTATCTCCATGGAAGGGAGCGCCCAAGCTAGCCTCAACATATGAAACCATTCTCATCCTCTTTTTCCTCCTACTTCTCCTCAAGTGAACAAAACAAGGAAATTGGCTCTCCTTTGCCCCTTGCACCCTCCTTTAGGAAGCATAAGGAAACCTAAAATATGGGTGGATGAGATCATCTCATCTCATCTCTAATCAATGGTTGAGATCATATCATCTAAATCTCAAACCAAAACCCACTTTACTTAAGTTTCCATAGTTTCACTTTATGTCTATTAATTCACCCACTTTGTGAATTAATTGTCACTTTAGGCTAAAATGACCAAATTTCAATTTTGACTTAAATATCCTAAGTCAAAGTGAAATTAGACACAAAGTACACAGTACAAGGGTAATAGTCTCCCCCTTTGTGTTTAGAGACTCATAAACACATGGGGACCACTTTTCAAGGTACCAAAATCTCAACACTCCCTCTTACCGAGGAAAGTGCTCGTCACCACCAATCTCGTCCCTGCAGAGGACATGGTTGCTTCCTGGAATATACTTGGTGAGTATGGTTGTACCTTGATCATTGAAAGTAGTCTTTGTAGCAGATCTGCTCAATTTGCGTGACCTATAAGTGGAATTGTCTCTCACCTATCCAAGATCACCTAGATCTCGACATCACACCAAGGATCTCCACCTTGGTCTCCCACCAAGGATTTCCACCTCCTGTAATCTCACCAAGAGTCACTCTACTCTTGGCATCTCACCAAGAGTCTCCCCCTCTTGGTATCTCACCAAGAATCATCAACTTGGCCTCTCGCCAAGTAACTTCCACCTGAAGTGGATCCAGAGCCTGATCTGCCCATCTCAGAAGCTAAGTGAGGCTCAAGCCTCTATGGTGCCCTAATCCTCCTCCTCATCCAACCTCTAATTCTCTGAAGTTGTAGCACCAACTCTTTGTTTGCTTGGATGCTCTGAAACTGTAGCTATCCTGGGTGGACCAATCACCCACTTTGAATATGTCCAGGGACACTGAGTCTGATCTACCTCTGAGTCACTGTTGTGAGTCAGTCGATCCTCATCAACTCTGTCTCCCCATCTAATGTTGGATGGTGTAAGAACAGACAAAGTAGTCATGAAATCACACTCTCTCGTGAACTTCTTCTCGAACTCTATCTCCTTTGTTGTCGTTGTTGACCCACCCTACCGCTGCTTCTTCTTCTTCTTGGGACACTATCCTGCATAGTGACCCATCTCTCCATAAGAAAATAATCTCACTGTGCTCATGTCTCTCTTCTGCCCACTGTTGTTGCTCTCTCCTCCCTATGGTGGGGCCCCAAACTTGGGACCCTATCGACCTCCACGACCGATCTTCTTCTTGACCTTTGTCCAAAGAGAAAGGTCCTCATCACCCAGAACTAACTGATGTTGCTTCTGTCCAGAAGCCTCTTCCACTAGTCTAATATTCTCCTGGACGAAGTCATCCCACATCCTCTCCCATGTAGGCATAACCTCCCTGGAAACAATGTCGCATATGAATGGACCCCATGGTTTGGTAAAGTTGTTCAAAGTTGTCCTCACCGTAGATTTGGGATCCAACACCTCTCCGACGGCTCCAAGCCCATCTCTGATTTGGGTGTATCTACCAAGGAATGAAGTAACCAACTCATCCTCAAGCATGTGAATTCCCCTCAGTCGATCATGAATAACCAACTTTTGGTTCTCATTAGATCTCTCGTACAACTTACATAGAGATGCCCACATATCATATGCATAAGTATTCCCAGTCAAGTGGGGAATAATATGATCTCTGACTGCATCACAAATGATCCTCTTTTCCTTATTGTTCCTCTTCCTTAAATCTGCCAACAAGACTGGGGCAGTAATAGGAAGAACAGGAACAAGCACCTCAACTATGTCCCATAGTTCGAGGTTCTCTAAAACAAAGACGATCTTCGCCTTTCAAGGCGACCAATTGCTAGCCTCGACTATCAATTCCTCAACATTCATCTGAGATGCTGGCATGTCTTCCAAACTGTGCTCACTTTGATGCTCCAAATGCAAAGGAACATTGCCTCACTCCTGTCAACACAGGCTTGAAAAGAGGCAAGCGAAACCCCGACCTCACTCCTAGAAAATAGGTATGAAAAGAGGTCATACACTACAACCTCACTCTTGTCCATGCATGTGTGAAAAGAGGTTGCCCACAAGTGTCAAAAATCAACCCAACAAATGTTCCCACAAACATTGTCAACTAGATGTCCAAAATCTTCCCTGAGTTGTCCAACTGGCACTAAATGAGAGGTACCTTCAGATTTGAAATTTACTCACTGTTTTGGACTGTAAACTTGCTGTCCAAAAACAACCAACAGATCTGATATAAAACCTCACAAAACTACCCACAAAAATGCTCAAAAATAAGCAAGTCTAAGCCACCATTGGCTCTAATACCATGTAGATTTTTTGAGGTCCTATGAGGTTGCCATCTAGGTTCTGTACTTGACCTTAGTATTTCTCTAAGTTTCAACTATGTGGTTGTCTTCTCTTGCTATTTTTAGGACAACAAATAGTCACCAAACTATGCTCAATATTTGATGGTTAAGTGCTCTTTTAAGGTGCCCTTGCAAGTGTTTTCTTTATTCAATGTTAGCACATGCAATATACATTAAAACACATAACACTACCTCTAGATATTGATATTTAAAATGTTGATCTACACTTCTAAGCATGCATAAATTTAACACAGGTATTTTTGGTCAACATGACCCTGGATAAAACCCCCCCGGGGAAAACCAATTTGGAATATATGTCTATAAATGAGGAGAATAGATGGTGGAATACAAGAAGTACAAAATATAGATGAACATGTTACAATAGCAGCTTGTCTCAAGATGAAATACAAGTCCAAACCAAGAAAGTGCGCCCTAGCATGGTGCGCCCCTCATAAATGCTCCCAAATCCATTGAATCTACTGCAGATGCCAATTGGAAGCTTTGATATGGAAACCCCTCCAAAGTAATCAAGCACTGATGAGTAGCCTCCCTCTGAAATAGAACTCACTGCAATCTGACAGGTGTAAGTTCTCCCCACTGATGATGTGCCCTCCTACTCAAGTGCGCCCTCCTCAAAACTGGAAGCTCCCCACTAAATAACTGAGACCCAAATCTTGTTGTCTATCTCCATGGAAGGAAGCGCCCAAGCTAGCCTCGACATATGAAACCATTCTCATCCTCTTTCTCTTCCTACATCTCCTCAAGTGAACAAAACAAGGAAATTGGCTCCTTTTCCCGTTGCGCCCTCCTTTAGGAAGCATAAGGAAACCTAAAACATGGGTGGATGAGATCATCGCATCTCATCCCTAATCAATGGTTGAGATCATCTCAAATAAATCTCAAACCAAAACCCACTTTACTTAAGTTTCCAAAGTTTCACTTTATGTCTATTAATTCACCCACTTTGTGAATTAATTGTCACTTTAGGCTAAAATGACCAAATTTCACTTTTGACTTAAATCTCCTAAGTCAAAGTGAAATTAGACACAAAGTACATAGTACAAGGGTAATAGTCTCCCCCTTTGTGTTTAGAGACTTATAAACACATGGGAGACTACTTTACAAGGTACCCAAATCTCAACAATAAAGTTGCATATTGCAGGGCTTATGGAAGAAATGTTCAAGCAATAAATGCTTATGTGGCCCCACATAACATTGAATGTTACAAATGCCGCAATTATGGTCACATAGCTCATGATCATAGAAGCATGATGGATACTTATATGAAAAATAACATTTATATCATATATAAGAAGGTTTGGAAAAAAAACAAGAACATGTAAAGGAATATCAGATGAATGAAGAAGTCATTCTCTCAGGATTGGAAATAGTACAAGAAAAAGACAAATCTATAGGGAAAAATGAAGATGTCATATACAAGAAGGTTTGGAGAAGAAATGAAAAACAAGAATAACATGTGAATAAAGACTAGGTCCCAAAGATCACAATATTTGTCATAATGTGAGAAAGAAAATAAGGAAAAGTGAATAAAGTGGCATGCCCAAGAACTTGTACTTTCAGGAGTTGTAGTGCGAGATAAATCCACAGGAAGAAAGGAATAAGTTAGAGTTCGAAAAGATGATGAGTCCACAAACGAAGAAGAATATTAATCCACATCATAGTGGGTATTTTTCTGATCCACACGGCTTGGAGACTCCTAGTAAATATGAATATTGAACAAAGGGAGTCCGTTTAGTAGCTACTACAGATCAAAGAACCACCCTTCAAGCAGTTTGAGATATTTGTAGAGACAAATACAAAACAATCAGATAACAGATTGATCGATTGAGAAGTACTGTTCCCATGCAAGTATCAATTGGAAATTACACAGGAAGAAGTTTATGATTGTATTCCATGTATGTATTCGAGCAAGGATATCTTTAGTACGGGTTATTCTAGACATGTAGAGGTTGATTAGCAAATAGAGAAGACCAGTGGACACATTTGATTCAGTTTGAAGAAACAAGAATATGTGATGATTAGTTTCAATTGTGAAGCCTTCATGATAGTACAATGATATATGAGTCAACATTGTGGACAATTGAGTAGCAAAGGTATGGACAGAGATGGATATTTAGCAGGTACAAAAAACATGGGTCAAAGAATATGCATAGCAGTTATGGACAGTTTGTGACATATGGACAAAGATGGATACTTAGCAGGTACATATAACATGGGTTAGAGAAGATACAAAGAAATGCATCTACAATTAGAATCAATGGAATCCGTTAGAATCAGTTGGTCACAGAAATTCAAGCACTAAAGGCAAAGCAGAACAACAAAAGAGAAATAGTCAGTAGAAGATAAATCATCGAAAGAAAATCATTGAATAGTATGGTCAAGTGAATATGACAAGTGAACGATGAAATCAAGTAATGAATGTTTTTTATATATGTCATAGAACTACAAGAAGACGCACCAATGGAAAATTAGAAACCATTGGAAGAGAGGAAATGAAACACTTACAGGTAGCCCTACATTGATATACATCACATCTTGCAAAGAAGTCAAGGGAAGAGAAATAATCAAGAGATTCAAAAAGGAATATCAGTAGCATACAGACAAGGGGAGACATACCGAAAGGGGGATTTATCATTTTTCCGATGATGTCAAAGGGAGAGAAAGATACATATCAGAAGAGTCAAGTGAATGAAGTCAAAGAAGGATTATTCAGAGAAGGTATACTTTCAAGGGGAGTCACTCTTTGATATCAAGAGAGAAGAATAATGTGGAGAGGAACATGAGGAGAGAAACATGTGAAGAGAAAGAACAAAGGCATGGAAACAAAGAGAGAGAACATATGTGTGAAAACATGGGGAGCATCCCCAAGGAGAGAGACCCTTTTCCATTGATGTCAAATGGGGAGAGTGAAAAACATTGATGAGGAACAATGATCACAGGGGGAGCATGAGTATTGGAGTATCAATGTTGCCATCAATGTTGGTGTTTCCATCAATGCCAAAGGGGGAGATTGTTGGACAATTGTTTTGGAAAGTTGGTTTTCATTGATCTCAACCCTTGGAAATTGATTTCAACCCTTCGAGAAGACAAAATATCTAGAGATATGGTTGAGATTGATGGTGAGTTAGTTGTCATTGATGGAGTGGTTGATGTCAAGAGATGTGACGGGTGCATTTGATGAAGTCTACATGAAGCTCTGGAGGTGTGGTTATGGGACCTGAAGTTGGTTGAGGAATATGGACATGAAGGATAATGTAAATGAAGGTAATACACTCATATATGGATAGTCCTTGTTGTGTCATTTCCAGTGATAAGTGGTACGCCACGTGGTTCCTCACGGTTGAGGAGTTATGAGGTCATGAAGTTGGAAGCCCTAAATATGGGTTAAGAAGACCCTAATTGGTTACAATATGGGTTAAGAATCCCCTAATTGGTTGCAAGTCATTAATGAAAGGGTAAAGTGGTTGTAACAAGAAAGTTCAAGAAGCTCTAAAGTTAAGGAAAGAGGTTACTTAGAAAAAAGTATATATACACCTCAAGAAGTCACTCATAAGTACATTTCACACACACATTATATTGAATATTTTCTATGTGAGTAAGTGATTCTTATATGAGGTAACCAAGGATATCTGAGGCAAATTTTGTATGGAAGATGAAGTAAATAATGGTGAAATTCCAAGGGAGGACGAAGTCTTGTGATGATGTGTTCTAAGGTATGTTATTTAAATGTCATCTTACCATTTTCACTATAATGTTTTTTCTAGAATGATTCAGATAGAGAAAATTGGATGATGTTGAGAAAAAATGTCAAGGTACATGTGGTAAAAATTTCAGCTTCTAGGTCATTGTATTTTCTGATTTACACTATGTGGACAATAGGGTTTTTGGCTAGTCTTGAAACTAGTCTCAAACAATTATTCTAGGTAAAACAGTCATAACTTCTTCATAGAGGATCCAAATTCAGTGATACCAAATGAATTTGATATAGTACAGTCTGTAGTATGTTGTGTATGATTTTCCAATCTAGATATCAAATATTTAGCACGTGGTATTCTCTACAAGTTCGTTTTCTAGAAAAAAACCAGAATTCAACAAGGTCTGCCATTTTTTCTATAACTCCTTTTTTGGGATGTTCCACGTAGTGAAACTTAGAGGAATTGCAGAGAATATATTGAATAATATTGGGTACAAGTTTCAAACCTTTATTCATTGCAGGTATAGATTTATGCTTGTTGACAGTTAGGGTTCATGACTAATCCAAAAACTAGTCCCGTGAGACTAAGGTAAAGTTTGATGAAGATGTTATTCTCTTGTTGTTGAATTTGAGGAAGGTCTGCAGGTCTGTGACCACATACACTAAGTCTATTACAGAGTTACAGACCTGTTTGTATGCATGTTTTGAGGGTTACATGTTGATGATGTTATGGTGTATGCTTGAGGCAAATCTTTGTTATATTGTTGAAGCATTGGCACATGGTGTATGGTTGTCATTGAGATTGGTACATTGATGAAGAATGCACTTGGTATATGATAACACATGTATGAGATACATCTCTCGGTGATGTTGGTACTTGGTTGAGGTATACCATTGATAGTACTTGCTTGATATATCCTATGGTATATGGTGTATGGCATGATTGAGTGATATGGTATATGGTTGAGATACATTATTGGTACATGGTATGGTACAGATGTTGATGTACATTGCTAATGTACGTGGTTGATACATGGTATGGTATAGGATTGGTACTTGGTATAAATGGTTGATGGTTGAGGCATATGGTACAGGTTGAGATGCATGGTTGATGCACGGTTTGGTACAGGTGTTGGTGCATGTTTGATGCATGGTTTGGTATAGGTGTTGGTGCATAGTTGATGCACTTGTTGTGGTACGTGGTTGATGCTTGGTATGGTATAGGTTGATGGTTTGGTACATGCTTTGGTACATGGTTGAGACACATATATTGTGATGGTATGTTGATGATCTTGGTATATGCTTTGAAGAGGCATGTGTTGGTGATGTTGGACATCTAGTTGAGAGGTGTCCTTGGTATATGATCCATGTGAGAGGACCTGGTTGAATATCAATGACAATTTAATAGTGAAAGGTTGGATACAGTGATAGGTTGACAGGTTACAGGTTGATGTGACAGTGGAAGTGATAGTGAAAGTGACATTGACAGTGGCAGTGGTAGTGGTAGTGATTGTGGTAGTGACAATTGGTCTACATTTATATTTCAGGGTGGCAAGACGGGGAAAGGAAATGGGGTTGTAGCCTCCTTCTGGATGGTGTCGGAGAACTCAGGGAGTCAGAGCTTCCTTCAGGTTGGAGCCTGAGAATTAGGGGGTTGTAGACTCCATCTGGTTGGAGCCAGAGAATTCAGAGAGTTGTATCTTCCTTCAAGTTGGAGCATGTAAATAGGGGGTCATAGCCTCCTTCCAGTTGCAACTGGAGAATTGGAATGTTGGTGCTTTTAATGAATGTATTCTTTGATAATATAAGAAAGCATTCCATGGTTTTCTCTCGTTTGGGTTTCCAAGTGAATTTTGGTGTACAATGTACTTGATGTGATGTTGTTAATGCAATGTTGCTTGTGTTTATATGTTCATGATATACTGATGATATATTAATGATATACTAATGATATATTGTTGATTAAGTTGAAGTTTATATATTGTGGTTAAACATGGTAAATTTACAGTAGTGCAATGCACACACATATTATTAAGAAAGAAAATAAAAACAAATGCAATCACACATATACACATAGATTTACCCTGGAAACCCAACCAGAAAAACCAACAACTTGTTTTAGAGCCGTACCTATAATGTTATTCATCTTCTTCGTTGTTTACAATGCAATATATGTGTGTGTGTGTGTGTGTGTGTGTTAAACCTTTTATAGTAATGCAATGCACACATAGATTATTAAGATATAAAAGAAAAACAATATGTTAATTCAATTCCCGATCTAAAGTAGGATTGTATCCCTCTTGCTAATCGATTATTACATTGTATAAATGATCAACTACACAACAAGCTAGGTCTTCTTCTACTATCTCTAAAAAGGATAAATGATTCATCTACTATTAAATCAAAGAGTCCACTGCTTTGATTTTATGATATTATCTTTGTGTTTCCTCCTACAACGACCTTTCCATTTCTCAATCAATTACAGGTAATTTTTTGTATCGTGGCTTGTCTTCCAATAGTGCCCTCACCTTGGCTAATGCAAATGCAATAGTTCCATGCAATGTAGCCAACCATTAGATAAATTTTGAGGTCTAAAATGGGCCTTCTAAGAAAAATAATAAAATAATAGTTAAATAAATAAAATAAGAGTTATGAATTTTTAAAGGGAAATAAAGAACACTGTTTTTTTATCATATTTTTTTACTTATCTCCTTATAGGTTTACTTAAATTTCAAGTGTAGGCACTCATTGGATGCATAATTAAATTCCGCATCCAATTAGTACTCATGTTGCATAGTTTTTATCAACCCACCTCGAGATAAAGTGGAAATACATGAAAAAAATGTGTTTCAAACAAGTACCCACATTGCATAGTTTTTATTGACCTGCCTTGAGATAAACTAGAAATACATGAAAAAAATGAGTTTCCAATGAGTACCCACACTACAAATTTTTTATGGACCCACCTCGAGATCCATTGGAAATACATGAAAGAGAAGTATTTCTTAAGAAACACATTTGTTTCATGTATTTCCAATGGATCTCGAGGTGGGTCAATAAAAACTATGTAGTGTGGGTACTCATTGGATTAATCCTTCATCCAATGAGTGAATACACTTAAATTTGAGTAAACATATAAGGAGATAAGTAAAAAATACGAGTATAAAACATTTTTTTCTTTCCCTCCAAAACTATTTACCCTTGTGGTTGACATCATCATCTTGAATCCTATTGGTTCTTGATGTTGATAACACAATTTTTAGGCCCATTTTTTACCTCAAAATTTCTCTAATGTTTGTTATAATTGACTCATGGTGTTAGGAAGAAGATTCTTGTCAGGCCTCCCCCACAGATTCTCCCACCCTTGGGTTGGTCCATGATTTTCTTTGGTAGAGGAGTCCACTACAAACACATCCTTTTCAAATATTTCCTCCAACACATGTATGGCTTTGAAATCCCCTATGTGATGGGTGTTGTCTCTGTAAAATTCATAATATAAGACAACTGTAGAACTAGTGTACTTCTATAGAAGTAGGAAATGGTGCAAATCATGACCTAACTTGTGGCAAA
The DNA here is from genome assembly GCA_032191745.1 of Picea mariana. Classification (NCBI taxonomy): domain Eukaryota; kingdom Viridiplantae; phylum Streptophyta; class Pinopsida; order Pinales; family Pinaceae; genus Picea; species Picea mariana. The sequence continues at coordinate 101,573 of JASDQU010737982.1, forward strand.
GTTTAGATAATTCTACCTCGAAGTTTACAAAAGGATTCGAACAATGGAAGTGTATAGATAAACCTTTAGGAACTCATTTCATAGATTACCCTCACTATGTAGATAATTCACCATAGATTCTCCCATCCAGCATACTTCCATTTCCTATTTCTTGAAGGTGTTTTAATAAGGAAATAAGATGGTACTAGAACTATGCCATGCCAGGTACTAGGCTTGGAATCATAGAATCCACTAATTCTTCAATTGATTCAAGAGGCATCACAAACTCATTTCCTCCCATTGATTACTTGGGGATTGTTGCAATAAGGGGATTTCTAAGTGAAGCAATTGTTCAATCATGAACCATTCCTTGTGTTGTATGTCCTAGATAGTATAACTCAACCAACTAATGAGGTCACAAAATATTTGATTATTCTCTGAAACTCATTCACCAACTCTATCCATGATTTCTTTGAGTTCACCAACTCCTTGATAAATCCATGTCATAGTTGCTCCACACTTTGTGCATTCCTGGTGGAGCACTTTTCTTATAATTCATGTAACACTGTAACACTCTTCCACACAATTTGGTATGAAACTATACCAATATCATAGCATTATTAGTTCTTTGCACACTTCAAATATATTTGCAGAATAACCAATGTTGATCCACATATTATTTTCCATGGCCATGAAAAAATGGAAACCATAGAGAAAATTCTATGACCCAATTCACAATTCTTATCAGCTATGTTCCTTGCATCAAAACAATTCCCAACAGATCAAGCTGTATAAACAAATTCAACTTCCTATGTTGATGTCAAGGCCACTAGAAACAATTGCTATCAAAATATATCCAATCCCTACAACACCATTTCAAGTGACTTCTAACAATGACAACACTTGCACTATGTGCAACACTAGTAATGGGAACTTTCTTAACAACAAAATGAGAAAAGGGTGGGTGAACTTACCTCCTCATCACCATCATGGTTGGATACAGATCCATGGCACCCTTACAACACATTAACCAACACCTCATCCACCTAGTTCAGTGCACTATTAACCATAGTTTAAACCTCAAAATATTTAGGTGTTTCACACCCATGCCAAGTCTTTCTACAATCCATTCGATCACTTATGAATCCCATTTCATCACTACTTCTCGAACATTGATCTGATGAC
>JASDQU010737983.1:4916-37188 GCA_032191745.1 Picea mariana
TTTTGGATGCCACTGGCTCCTATATGTATATTTTATTGCAAACAATGTAACACAATGTATGAATATAATATATGCTAGTTTTCCCAGTTTGGGTTTCTAGGTGAAAAATCTCCGTGTAATGTTTGTATTTGCCATTGTATCTTTTTTGTTCTTTTTTGAATATCAGTTTGTAGTAGATATTGTACAAGGTTAGAATTTACACTAGTCCCTATGGAGAGTTTGATTGATGCCTCCTGCATCTCAAAGTTTCATCATTGAGTCTATGTTGCTAGAGTATTCCATATGTCTCATGCTCTTGTTCAAAGGATTCCTATCAACCTATGTTGGCCATTCCTCAGAACTTTTGACTTTTCATGTTTTCCATACCCTCAGTGTGTCTCAAAGTCACATGAAACTGTAGTCCTATTTTTCACCATGGTCCTACTTTTCTTATTGGTAGGTAACCTTGAACCCAAAAATTGACACTTCATCATTGGTCGCTGACTGAGTGGTTTCCCTTTTGTTTGATGACAAGAAATTTATTCACACATTGGGATTCATGTAGTGTCTTGGATGCCATTATTCTTATTCATGGTTTCCTCACCTTTGTCAACATTTTTCCTTATTGGTTGTTATTCAAAGGGACTTTTTTGTGTACCACTTGCATCTGGTACACATGAAAGACCCACAAGATCATTGGTTCATGAAAATGTTCTTCATCCGATTTCCTCCAAATCATCAAGCCCCTGCTTTGTACCTCGTGCTGAATGATGAGAGATGTCTGAATGCTCTCCTTTCAATGGGTCTCCTTCCATTGACTTCATCCCATATATTCTAGAAACGAAACCTAGAGTCCTATGAGTACCTCGAGGCTTGCATTCATTAGTGGTAGGTTCTCCCACCATCGACAGTTGGGAATACATCAATGTCTCCTGATCGATTCCTGATCGATGGATTCTTCAAGTGTTCGACCCTGTCACCTTTATTCAACTTTATTCACATTTGTTAACGATATACCTTAGTGACTGGTAATCAAATGAAGTCTCATTGTGTTTTACCTCAAATCCTATATTCACATGATGTATACTTTTACCTTTGGTGGATCATGCAGAATACTTGAAGAAATCACTTCATAGTCGCAGCTTTCCTGAGTTGTTGTTATCTTTCATTGGACCAGAACCTAAAAGACTTCAGTGATCATGGGAGATCATATTGTACTCCATTGTATACAAATATTTTCAAATTGATTTTGAGTCTAGTTTTACTAGGCCTTATCCGTGACTATGACAACCTTTGTCATGTAGCCACCTTTGCATTGCCTACTCATTGCCATGAACATTTTTTTGGTATATTTTTGCATGGATATGCAGTGTAATTCAAATTGTTAGCCATGTGTGCAAAGTCAGTAGAGATTGTAATGTTCTCATGAGAAACTATTTCATCCAGTTGGGTCTCCATTACTCTAGTTCTAGGTATTATAATGTATTTTGGCCATCGCAGATACTCCTCTGACCTCATAGATTAGGGGGCATATGTTATAGCAAGACTTTCCTCACCTTCTGAAAATTTTCTCAAAAGGCATTGTTCCATTTCCCTATGCAGACTTGAAGTCCCTTTTTGCAAATCCCAGAGCTAAAAACATTATTTTTCCACATATACACACACTAACAACTATATAACATGCGTATACACATGTTGCACTAGTACAACCCGCATACATTGGGTTTTGTGCTCAAAATTTAAAAATGGTGTCAGGTTTACATGTCACGTCACGATATCCATGATCCTTGACCTTCCATATACTGGAAGCATTTCGAATCGGCCCTTTAGTTCCAGTTGAAGGCTATAAATGGGCCAAATCCAAGGTATGGAAAAGGGAAGAAGAATTCAACTTTGAGAGAAAATTTACTCTAGAGAAATTATTCACTTCATATTGAGTCTGCATCCCTTTTTCCTTTTAAGTCTGAACACATTGTTCAGCCCCCAAGCTCTTCCCTAATTGATTGATAACCTCATTGTGTCTCTTATATGAGCTTTCCTTTGGTGGAGGATTGTTGCGGGTGGGAAAACCCCCTACGGACTCGCACTAAGGGTTTTGTAATGCATGCAGAAATAATTGTCTAAAGTCTCCTACATTTTACTATTATCCTGGCATAGACCCCACATTCATGCATAAAACAAAAGGATAAAAGGATCTGGTAACTCTACCTTGAACTCTGCATTTGATGTCGATCCTTTTGTGTTCAATTGCTCCTTGACTGCAAGTCTCCTCCCAAAGCTAACCTGCATTCATAAATAGAAAAACAAATAACTCCAAACATGCATCTTATATATGAAATTAATGGATTAGAGATTCCAATAAAATATAATCAAAATTGAATATTGAACACCTGATATGGCGGGACGGAAAAAGTACTTCCTTTTATTAACCTCACAAAAGTAACTTACAATGGTGAGATCGACCACTTCTCCTCGAACTTGGTCCTAGGCTCCTCTTCAACTGTGCACCAACTTCTTCCACATATGCTTCTCTTCACAAAATGGTTGCAAAATATTGGGGCAAGGGGAATACAAAAAAGGGCAGAGTTTCTTTTCTATTATTTTCCTTTTTTAATGGGACCCCTACCTCTTCTTTTATAGTCTAAAAGAGAGTAGTTATCCAGTTGAATGGCCGACTATGAGTGGTCAAACGGTTTAGGCAATTACCCAAAAATCTGTATTCCATATGCAACTTTCTATTTTTCTTTCTTTTGTTAGTATACATGGGCTGTAATGGGTCAGCTAGCATATACACATGGGAAGTAGTGGTGCAGGGCACGTACATATTCAAACGGATGGTTTTTAGAAGAGATGTTTAATGGTGGCTTGACAAAAATGGAAAGTGAGATGGCCTGATGCCAGGTATGCATGTTTGGTGCAAATTAGGGTTATAACAGATGTCCCCTAATGTGTGAGGTTAGAAGAGCATCTGATGGCCGAAATACATTACCAATCTTCACCAATGTACGAAGCGAGTGAGCCTAGGGACCAAATTTCAAGAGGTGCCATCTGAAATATAAAAATTGAAATCAGCGAGGCGGGAATACCCATGCTTGGAATGAAATAAAATCATGTCTTCCAATCAAATACACTGTAGATACATGTCATATAACTATATTAAGTGTAGCCACAAGCAATAGACAATGGATCTACATCTCAAAATCAAAGAGATATACATGTAGAGTATCCATCTTCAAGAAGATAATGATGTCTGATGGCTAAAGATGAGGCCTTCATAGCTCAAGAAACAACTTCAAAATATTCATAACTTAGGTAGGAGTGTAATATGAGTGTACGACTTCACTACCCAAAGGTCTTCAATGACTCGTCAGGGAACAGACTAGAGGATCTTGATCATCAGGCTGAGGGATTCATTGATTTCGAACAAATACTTGATTGGGATTTTTTTGATGGATGGGCATGAGGTCAAGAGACAAACTGCAGAAGGGATGACTCAATATTGGTAAAAAATTCCCTTGGACAATAGCACGACAAAGGATGAGACTCAGGCAACATGGTATTGACATAAGTTCATGATGCAGGAGGCAACACAAACTCTCCATATGTTTGGAAGAATAACCAAATGGAGGAGGACATTGCTCTATGTAGCGAGAAAAATTTCCTAAGGTCTTATTAAATCCTATAGCTTGATAAACAAACAGAAGGATGTTCTTTTTCCAAGGGAGACTCATTGTGATGCCAAAAAGAAAATATTTTTCCCTTCCTCTTTTTGGGGTATATTTGATTTTTTTGTCTTTTTCAATAAATTTTGGGAAGCTTGAAAAAGAATAAAAGAATGATACATTACAAAGGAGGAATGAGTTTCTCAAACATACTAGTTCCAAGCACAAGGAACACACTAATTCTCAGAGCAAGGAGACATATGTAGGAAAAGGACACTCGGGAAAATCCCTCCATGGGTCAAGGTGTCAAGACGCAGAGGAAAAAGTGCTACAAGGCTTGCGTATAAGGCATGCTTCAGATGGCTCAGTTGAGGCCAACATGGAGATGACATTAGGCCAAAACTGCAGGAATGAAAATCCAATTAACAAGACACAATGATAATGTCCTTCGATGTAATTTTAATGATCCTAGAGAAGGTAATATCGACAGTTTTTTATTTTTAGAGAGTCTGAAAAAACGTAAAAGGAGACTCCACTGGGGTACCTTTTTCAAAGGTAGTCTAGTCAGTTCAAAAAAGGGGTAGACTAGAACCAAAAAGACGTCTATTCAAAATCATTTTAATGAGTGTAACAAAGACAAGATCACTTGGCAATCTTTTCACTTTTAAGGAGTCTGAAAAAGATCTTAACTATGGACTCCGTATGGGATGTTCTTCTGGACCATTTTAATGAGTGTGAAGGAACAAGGTCACTCGACGATCTTTTCAATTTTAGGGAGTTTGAAAAGAGATTAACTATGGACTCCATGGGGGTTCCTTTTTTGTAAATTTAGTCCCTCAGGCCCAAAAAAGGGTTAAAATTATACCTAAGAATACTCTTCTAGAGAACCGAGGCTCCTAGAGTATACCTTTGTTCGTACAATTGACCATCCATACTGAAAAAGGATGGTTTTTTGAAGAGCTATTCAAATGGTAGCTTGGAAAAAATGGCAAGTGAGATGGCCTAATGCTAGGTATGCATGTCTGGTGCATACCTACGAAATAACACTAAGGGTCCTGTAATGCATGCAAAAATAACCATCTAAAGTCTCCTACCTTTTACTATTATCCTGGCATAGACCCCATATTCATGCATAAACACAAGGATAAAAGGATACGGTAACTCTACCTTCAACTTTGTGTTTGATGTCGATACTTTTGTGTTTAGTTTCTCCTTGACTGCAAGTCTCCTCCCAAAGATAACCTGCATTCATAAACAGCCAAACAAAGAACTCCAAACATGCATCTTATATATGAACTTAATGGGTTAGAGATTCCAATAAAATATAAGCAAAATCGAATATTGAACACCTCATATGGTGGGACAGGAAAAGTACTTCTTTTTATTAACCTCATAAAAGTAAATTAGAATGGTGAGATTAGCCACTACTCCTTGAACTTGGTCCTAGGCTCCTCTTCAACTATGCACCAACTGCTTCCACATATGCTTCTCCTCACAAAATGGTTGCAAAAGATTGGGGCAAGGGGAATACAAAAAGGGGTAGAGTTTATTTTCTATTATTTTCCTCCTCCAAATGGGATCCCGACCTCTTCTTTTATAGGCTAAAAGAAGGTAGTTATCTGGTTGAGTGACTGGCTATGAGTGGTCAAACGGTTTCAGAAATTACCCAAAAATCTGTATTTCATTTGCAACTTTCTATTTTTTATGCTTTTGTCGGTATACGCGGGTTGTAATGGGTCAGCTAGCATATACACGCACGTAGCAGTGGTGTAGGGCGCATATGCCCTCAAAAGGATGGTTTTTTGAATAACTATTCAAATGGTATCCTGGAAAAAATGACAAGTGAGATGGCCTGATGCCAGGTATGCATTTCTAGTGCAAATTAGGGTTATAACATCTTGCAGTACCTAAGGATGACACATAATATCCATTTCAAATCCCTTGGACGGTTCCCCTCTTCAGGAACGTACTTGCACCTTGGGTGATTATTTTTTCGGGTTACCATAACTATCTCCTTCACCTTCGTTAGCTATTTTTGGGGCTTAATAAACCCATACCAACTTGTGGAAGTCTCTTTTGATCAAATTTTAACTATCTTGGACTCATGAACTAACCTCCTTGGGCTGAGATTCGGGACAGGTGTTTTGGTTGTTTATATCTCTTATGTTCCCCATTAATAATCACCCAAGAACTAACCATCTTGGGCCGATATTTTTGTAATGTCCCCAGCCACCACCATGTTAGGCAACGTCACTTCTTGAACACCTCTCTTAGCTCTGATACCATTTTGTGGCAGCCCGACCACCCATGGTCAGACAATGTAACACCACCAACAGACTTCTAAGCTCTGATAGTAGGTTAATTCTTCATCCCATAGTACATATATATTACATGCATTCTGAATGAAATAAAAATGCAATAAAATATACTACTACTATACTAACTCATGTGAAATTGACCATAAATCATACATGCAATGAAAACACATGATAACATTGTAAGAATCACAAACATGCATAACAAACATCATTAAACAAAGAATTTATACTTATCTTTGGATTGTGAAGACCACTGACTGCATGCAAACCTTCCACGAACCTCCCAGCCTTAGACCACACTACTCATCACTCTCAGTAGTGGGTCACCCTCGAGCTAGGAATAAACTCCATTAGGAAAGGGATTCTTAGGCTTGGCAAGGCTAACAAGAATGTCACACAGTTCAACAGGAAGGATTCCCTCAGGAGCCACTTATGCCCACTTCTCACAGGCTCTCATTCACCACATTCCTGTCCCACCCCAGGAGTATACACCTTCATTGTCACACAGTTCATCGGTTTCTCCACCTCCCTTCTGGGAATTCAAAAACATGTCGGACAAGAAATCTCATAGCTATGTAGCTGTCACTGTACTCCCTCCATGATAATTCACTCCCTCATCACACTCTCTCACCTGGAGAGATTTTCTCACGAGCCTGACAACCTGCCTCTTCAATCTATGGGCCTGACAATCTGCCTTAGCAAACCACATGTCTGACAACTTGTTTCTTCTATCCATCTCCTAAGACAAATGGGAAAGGGAGAAGGAAACAACAGAACTTCGGTAAGGCAGAGGATGGCTCAGAAAAAATACCAGTGCGTGCAAGTTACTGAGGTTCACAATGGTCATTGTTTCAAAAATGATAGAAATGGTTGGTTGCATGCCTACTCCGTGCATGAGTGAACTTGACAAGATAACGGTGGCCGACTAGTCAGATAATGGCCAAAATGGTGAGAATGTGAGAGCCAACTGTGTGTAACCCCCTCAAACAACAAGAATTCTCCCTTAAAAATCCATGTGCCTGAGCTGGCACATGTCTCTCATGAATCACGTTCATTTCCATTTGGAAGTCATTCTCTCTTCCCAAAGGAACTTAGGATATAATCATATCCTTCTATCAACAGTTAGAATAATAATAAATTATTCTTGGACTTAAGCTCTTAGGCTTAGTCCTTATTTCCAGCCTCTAATACCCCTCTCCCTTACCCAGCCTAGCGGATCTTAGTCCCCCATACTCTTTCTTTGTGGTCGGTCTACACACAATGATGTTTTTATATTAATAATATGAATATTTAGATGTAAAAAATAGGCTCCTAGCCTTTAACACCTAGGATCACCGGCCTCATAAACACTTAAGCCTATCAACTTATAATTGATTGGCTTACCATCCTACAAAACATGTTACAATTCATAAATACAAATAGGGCTCATCCTTGGGGGTATTACAATCCCTTCCCCTTATTTTTTCAATGTCCTAAGTTCAATTTATTTACACAGCATCAACAAGATTTTCAAAATCTTCAAAAAGATGTGGGTACTCTTCCCTCATAAAATCCCCAGTGCTCCCATGTTGCATCCTTGGGATCGTACCATATCAACTAGACCTTTACAAGCCCTATGGCTTGATTCTAGATCTTCTTTCTCTTCCGATCCAATATGCACACCAAATTCACTTGTAAGGCACCTTCTTTCTCCACCCGAATCACATTCCAATCAATCACATGATTAGAATCAGGTATATACTTCTTGAGAAATGAAACATGAAATACATTATGAATAGTCATGGATGTAGAAAATGCAAGCATATATGTAACTGGTCCAATCCTTTCTAGGATTTCAAATGGTACACAATATCTGGCTACCAACTTGGAACAATTTCCCAGCTTCAGGGAACTTCTGTTGGCTTTTACTTTCAACAAAACATGATCACCCACTTTAAAATCCCTGTGGGTTCTGTTCTTATCAGCATAAATTTTCTGCCTGTCTTGGGCATCCTTCAAATTTTTCTTTATCTTCAACATTTTCTCTTCCATTTCCTTGAGCAACTCTAGCCCAATTATTGCTCTATCAATTGGGTTTTCCAAGCTTATTGGTGTGTTTCACTTTCTCCCATAAAGTGCTTCAAATAGGCTTATCTTCAGTGATTCTTGATACCCTTTGTTGTAAGAAAATTCTACCAAGTGTAGATAATCCTCCCATTTAGATGGTTTTTCCAACACATGCATCCTTATCATGTCTTCTATCACTTGGTTCACCCTTTCTGCTTCCCCATCAAACTCAGGATGATAGGCTGTGATGAAGTTTAGGTTCATTCTAAACCCCTTGGATAAACCTCTCCAAAACTTTGAGGTAAAATTTGGGTCTGTTTCAGACACAATTGTCTTGGGTATTCCATGCAATCGCTCTACTTCCCTCATATAGATATCAACAACATTATCTTCCTTGTGAGTAGTTTTCAATGGAATAAAATGGGAATCTTTAGTAATCTTATCCACCACCACCATGATGGAATCTTGTTATTTGTTTGTTCTGGGTAATCCTTTGATGAAATCCATTGTCATCACTTCCCACTCACACTCGAGAATGGGTAATGGTTGCAATAATCCATATGGGTTTCTATGCTCAGCCTTGAACCTTTGACATTCTAATCATTTAGCTATCTATTCAGCAATTTCCTTCTTCATGCCTGACCAATAATATTGTCTCTTGACTGCTTAAACTATTTTATGATATCTTGGGTGTCCTGCATAAGGCACATTATGCATCTCTTTTAAAATCGCAGTCCTCAATTCTGTAGAATTGCGTACATAGACTATGTTTCTGTACCGAAGGATTCCATCAATTCCCAATTCATAATCCTTGTTGTGTTTCTTATATGTTTAGTATAATGCACTCATTAATGATATAAGAGGGCCCTACTTGTTTACTAGCTTTTTCATACTGGCTCATTGTTCTAGGTGATGATGGAGTTGCCTTATCCTTCTTTCTCTTTTTCTTTTGAGGTTCCTTATTTTTCTTTGGAGCACGTTGGGCTTTCTCCACGGATTTGTTTTCTATGGGAAGGTGTTGAGTGATAAGAATTTTCCAAATAGTCCTTTGCTTCCTAATTTCATGTAAAACTAACATCTTAATAAGACCTTGATGGTAAATTCTAGTCTTCTCTGTTTTGGATAGGGACTTGACACCTCTTACCATTTTGTTCAAACTCATCCATAGAAAATATGGGAAATCAATTTCAGGGCCTCCTTCAAATTGTAATAGAATCCTAAGATGATATATGAAGGTCAAAACATACCTTCCCTCACAAGTGAGGAATCATTGAAGACTAGCAATCATTGGATGATACTCTTCCTTGATGTAGTTCCTAGGGATCCCCTTTTTCCAATCAGGGTGTTGATGGTCCTCTTTCAAAAATCGTTGGCACATTTCTTTGTTCATTCCTACACCTTTGAAGTATTTGGATCCTCTGTTAGGTAATCCCATGATCTCCCTTAAGGTTGCTTCATTGATTGTCAGTTGTAGATTGTCTATATGTGCAATCTCTCCATCGTAACCTTGAATACATTCGTGAGATATCTTCTCGTGCCAGCCTGTGAATTTCTCCAAAAATGGCATCTAGCTCGATCTAGCATAATTCTCTCGACATAGTTGGAACTCCTCGGTCTCTCTATAAATTTGGAAAACCGGTTTATTTCTACTTACGACCATCATTATAAATTGTGAGAGAAGAAGCGAGTTGTAGCACAAGGATTTAGTCAATTGATGAGGGTAAGGGTTTGGTACAGGAGATCGTGGAGAGGAATAGGCTTGGAACTGGAGAAAGGTGACGACAAGGGAATATGGTGATGGCGTCAAAAATGTGAATGGTAATTTTAATTAAGGATGCTGCGAGGAAAATTTAAGACCAGATGAGGCTTATCTGGATGGCTTCTCCACCAAATAATCCATTTCATTTCCACCCATTAATGTAATGATGAGGACAAGACGTTGGGTGTCAAAGCATCATTTTGGGATAGGTGATTGGACCTCTGGGTGGTGAATTTGATGTTGGATCATGGTTCGTGACACAAGATAGTTCATGATTTTATTAAGGGAAAAGTACATTCGTGGCCTATCATTACTAGACATGCTTCATAGTCATGCTTTGATGTGATTTTTCCCTCAACCATTTTCAATCACTTATGAGAGGATTGATTAAGTTTAGGCATATGGGTATGAGGGATCAGAGCATGGTTTTAATACTAAGGTCATAAGATCTAGTATATATGTCCATACCTATTGTAGTTTTATGGGCAGAGGAAAATAAATACCATGTTACCTTTTCTTTTACCTTTGTATGGTCAATACCCATAGCATATGCGTCTGCTTGTAGATTGTCAAAATTGATCTTTTTAGGCTGGAGTTTTCTGAAAGTTTGGTACTGGAATGTCCTATACTTCTTTATTCTGTGCTTATCTTCTTTTGTGTTTGGTTCTGCAGGGTTGTAGGGTGATCATGTTGGTTTCTGAAGGTGAGATGTAAGTCTAAAAAAGAGTTCTGAAGGAGCTCTTTGAACTTCCCCCATGCCAAGGATGTTGCATATCGGTATGCAAGAACATTCTGTATCATAATGGAGAAAAGATGATAAGAGAAAAATAAACCAAATCAAATTTCAGAAGTACATTTATCACCTAGCATATGATCACCTGCCTAAAAATTAAAATTGTCTTTCTTGTGATGACTTATTGACAAGGTAGCATTCAACAGTAAAAACAGGGGAGTTTTTATATATTTTCTAGAAGAACAGATCCAATCCTAACTTGCTTTAGATATTTACTGTCATTAGATGTTATAGATAAATTTCACAGTATAAGTAGATTAGACTCCCTAGTTAGGGATCCACTCTTAAGAAGTTTCCTTCTTAGATAATGTAGGATTTAGATGTCAAACTAGTAAGTTGACTTAGCATAATTCTCAAATGGACATTTTCTTGTAGTAATTATGTTGCTTATTAATCTAGAGTTTGTATCTCAGAAATGCCAATAGTGATCTTTGCTTTTTTTTTAAGATGACAAAAGTGAATTTTTCAATCAGACGGGTATAGATGAGACATTTCCCAACCAGAACCCACTGCCAGCAAGCCTATTTAGTACTCTGGTGGGGTAGTTGTGATAATTAGTGAGAAATCCCTTCCCTAGGCAGAATTCCCCATTGCCAATAGGCCTGTTTAGTACTCTGATGGGTTTGCCTAGTCATACCACAGACCGATACCTGCTGCTAGCAGACCTGTTCAGTATCCTGGCAGGTTAGGCTCTTAAACCCTTTTTCCATCAGAGGCTTCTTGTCCATAGTCACCTATTTTCATTTTTATTAAAGAGTGCTTTACATGGTGACAGGGGAGGCTCATTTGAAAACCTTTTTACATGCTGGGATGGTATTGGGTTGGAAGGTATATTCTATTTTTTTTTAATGTCTTTTAAAGATTTTTCTGAAGGAAAAATAAACCTTTTATGCACATTATTTCTTTAGAGTGATCCAGATGTATAATTTTTTCTGAGTTTGTCCATAAGAGAATGACCTAAAGTTTCCTTAGGGTACTGATACATCCTCTTCCATAAAAAATTTCCTATTGTGCCCATGATAGAGAGTGTTCATATACTCATATGTTACTCTTTAGTAAAGATAATCCAATGAATACCATTGAAGTCTAGTTAGGGTGAGATAGTTACTTGTAGGATAATATATGTTTTTGTCCCTTTAATCATGCTGAAATACTGGATAAAGTTTCTAGTCTTTGAAGCGGATTATGGTTATTTGAACAATCATAGGTAAATATTGTGTCTCTTTTTTTCCTTTTTAAGCAACAGAACCAAAATAAATTAAAATACTTCCTTTTAGCTAGCAACAGAACCAAAAGAAATTAAATATACTTCCTTTTGTTGGCAACAGAACCAAAAGAAATTAAAGATACTTCCCTTTTGTTGGAAACATAACCAAAATAAATTATTTCTTCACAAGGGTTTCCATTTGATGCTGCATTCGGCTTCTTGGTTCCAACTTAAGTAGTTGTGACATGGCTTCATAATTCATATTAGTTGACATAAGATTTTGAAAGATGCATAGCATGCTCTGTCAATTAGGTAATCTGTCCTGATAGTACCGTATGAGGGCAAACTTATGGTACCGGACCAACACAGGATTGTTGGTACCAAACCAGAGCAAGATTTCTGGTACCAAAGCAGTACTGTTGGTACTGGATCAGAACAGAGCATTGTTGATGCCTACAAATTGATGTTTAGCAAGTTCATGAAGGATCAAATAAATTATAGAAATCTACTTAAAAAAAAATTGCAAAAGTAAAACAAAAGGAGGTAAGAATCTCTTGTTACCTTCATCTTATTAACAAAACTCGATCCACACCTATGTACAAAAGTTTCTAATAAACCAATCAATCAATTTGGATCAGTAGGAGGGTATCCTTCCTTACTGATCATCTGCATATTTGAATTCTATAGTATATGAGTTAGAAATTCCTCTTTTGACAGGGGTTTGTTAGAAATTCTCAACCGGTGACCATTCACAAGTAGTATTGTATGTTGTTCATCAATTGTCTTTATCCTCATTGAACCAATATCATAGACAGTGTCAATTTCATAAGGTCCCATCCAACGAGTAGTTAACTTACCTTTGAAGTTCTTGAATCTACTGTCATACAAGAGGGCCCAATCTCCTTGTTGAAAATTTTTCTTTTCCAGATACTTGTCATGCCATTTTGTTCTCTGCTCTTGAATGAGGGTGGTTCTTTGAAGTGATTCCTTCCTGATTTTGTCCAACTCATTAAGATGCAAGAGTCTTTGTTGCTGGGCTTCATCTAAGTTCATGCCAACTTGTACTGCAGTCCTAAAGGCTTTGATCTAAAATTCTATGGGAAGAAGCACCTGCTTCCCATACAAAAACTCGTAGGGTGTATGTCATGTTGTATTCCTCCAGGCGATTCTATAAGCCCATAAGACTTCTAATAATCCGTCATCCCAATCCTTGTAGTGTAGCTGTATTTTTTTGGTAAGAATGGACTTAATAACCTTGTTGGTAGACTCTACTTGTCCATTTTCCTGTGGATGGTAGGGTGTAGATTTCTTATGTTTGATTTGGTATTGTTCTGTAACAGCTTTGACTAAATGAGAGGTAAATTGAGTTCCTTGATTAGTCAGAACTTCGCGAGGTACACCAAATCTAGTAAAGATGTCATTAAAAAGGAAATCTACCACTGATTGTTTACTTGTAGTTGGTAAAGCTTTTGCTTCAACCCATTTAGTCACATAGTCAGTGCATACAAGTATTTACATTTTCTTTTTAGATGCATGGTTAATGGGCCCTACAAAATCTAATGCCCATTTCTCAAAAGGCTTAATAACTACTTGGGCTTGAAGTGGAATTTTGTCTCATGTAGTAGGCTTACCCATTCATTGGCATTCATCACAATTGGATACATAGGTTTTAGCATCTCTAAAAATATGAGGCCAGTAATAATTGGATTACAAAACTTTGTAAGAAGTCCTCTTGTCTGCAAAGTGTCCTCCACAAGGACCATCATGGAAGGCTTGTAGAATATCATGAATTTCATCTTCCCTTACACATCTCCTGATTACCAAATATGGTCCTGTTTTGTAGAGGCAATCATCGTGCCACATGTAGTTTTCACTTAGCTGAATTACTTTCTGTTTTTCTCTAGGAGACAATTTCTGAGGCATCCTTCCTATCACAAGATAGTTAGCTACATCTGCATACCAAGGAGTGAATGTAGAAATAGAAAAAAAAAATTCATCAGGAAAGTTATCTTCTACTGGTGTGTTATCTCCCAAATGAATCATTCTAGATAAGAAATCAGCCACAAGATTATCCTTACCAGGTTTATCAATAACGTTGACATTAAACTATTGCAATCATAAGAGCCATCTTGTAACTCTAGGATTTGTTACAGTTTTCTTCATTAAGAATTTGATGGTTGAATGATCAGTGTGTACAAAAGCTTCATATCTTGTAATATAGTGTCTAAATTTATTGATAGCATGGACTACCACTAGCAATTCTTTTTTTGTGACCGTATAATTAACTTCATCTGGAGACAATTTTTTACTAACAAAGTAAATAGCATAGGGAATTTGATTTTCTCTTTGTCCAAGAACTGCCCCAAGGGTTGTGTCTAAGGCATCGGTACAGATATGAAAAGGAAGGGACCAATTTGGTCCTCTTAATACAGGGGTAGTTGACAATTTCTGTTTTAGAATTTCAAAAGATATTTGGCATTCATCATCCCACTTAAATTCGACTTCTTTAGATAATAACTTGAATAAAGGGGTAGCTAAGCTTGTAAAATTTGGAATGAATCTTCTATAGTAGCCATCATGCCCTAAAAAGCTGCGAACTTCCTTTTGTCAGGAAGGTATTTTGATTTGTGTAATAATATAATTTTTTTCCAGATCAACTCTCATTCCAGAACCAGAAATGTGATGTCCCAAAACAATACCTTCAGTGAGCATCATTTTCGACTTTTCATTGCTTAAGGAAAGGCTATTTTCCTTACACGTAATCAAGAATTTTTCTAGACTGGTCAAATCTTGTTGGAATTCTTGTCCATGGACCATAAATTCATCCATGTAGACTTTCACGCAATCATTGGTCAAGTCAGAGAAAATGGCTAGGACAGCCCTTTGAAAAGTGGTTGGGGCATTGCAAAGTCCAAAAGGAAGCACCCTATAATCATAGGTACCCCATGGGCAGGTGAAAGTGGTCTTCTCCTGGTCTTCGGGTTCTATTTGTATTTGGTTATAACCACTAAACCCATCTAGGAACGAAAAATACTTATTTCCGGACAAGGTATCCAACACCTGATCAATAAATGGTAAGGGGAAATAATCCCTATGGGTGGCTTTGTTTAACTCCCAGAAGTCTACACATATCCTCCACTTACCATTTTTCTTGGGAACTATGACAAGTGGAGATGCCCATTGACTATCTGAAATGGGGTATATGAGATTGGCTTGAAGGAGTTTTTGCAATTCCTCTTTTACAATATCTTTAAGGGTTGGATTCATCCTTTGCTGAGGCTGTCTAACTAGTTTGATTTCGCCATTAGTGTAGATGTGATGTGTGCATGTCAGGGTGAACGCAAAGGCATCAAATTGTCTTTGGAGCATTTCAATTACTTGCGTCTTTTGTTCTGGTTCCAAACTAGAGTTGATATACAAAGGTTTTCCTAGGCTAATCTCAACAAGTTCAGTAGTTTCTTCCTTCTCTGAGGAAGATGGTAATAAAGTATATAATTGAGTGATATCAGGGTGCCAAGTTTGTTGAAATTCGGAACTGAAAATATGTGACAATTCTGCAAAAGACCTCGGGTATTCAATGCAATTTGTGTCAGCCAAAAATAAACTTAAGACTTGTTCATCCAATTTTTCTTACATTCCTCTTACTTGTTCAAGTGTTAACAGGGGTCGGATGCAATCTTCCTCTCCATAAGGGGTTTCTAACCAAATAGGTATTTCCAGTGCCGGTTGGGCAGGAGGGAATAGAACAAGTTTTTAGCTATGTGTGCCATTGGATATAGTCATCTCACCAAACTGACAGCTAATAAATGCATATGTTGTGGCTAGCCAAGGGTGGCCAAGAACCCCATCATGTCCTTGTTTGGAGGATGATTTAGAATAGATGACTAAAAAGTCTATTGGATATTCCTAGGAAGCTAGAGTGACTGTGACATCATCTAGACTTCCAGTAGGGCTAATGACTGACTTATCTGCCAACTCTATCATGGTTTGGGCTGGTCTTAACTGGTTGATTTGGAGCTTTTGCATAGTGTCAAAAGGAATTACATTAATTGTTGCACCCAAATCAATGAGTGTGTTTGGTAGAGAAATACCATTAATTTCAATAGTGACTACTAGGTTTCCAGGGTCATTATATTTGTATGGCATTTCAAAAATAAATTCAGATAATTGTCCCACCACCTGAACAAGGGGAGGTTCCTTCTTCTTCCTTCCTGGTTTCTTAATGCAAATATCCCTTATGAATTTGGCATATATGGGGATATCCTTAATGGCTTGCAGCAGAGGCATTTTTATACATACATTTCGTAATTCATCTTCTATATCTCTGTGCAAGGGTGGGTCAGGTTTCTTCACTAATAGTCTTTCGGGGTAGGGTGGGAGATTAACTTGTTGGGGTACTTGTACAGACTGAGAGGTGATTGGAATAGGAGGGGAGGTCTCTTATTCTGCAAGGGTGGTTTGAGTGTTTTCTTCCTCAAAATGGTTATCATTTTCTTCCTGAATTATTACTACAAGATTTGATTGGTTTACAATTTTCCCCAATAGTAGTTGAATTTCATAGGTGGGAAAGGTTTGAACTTCTATATTTTGTATCGGGTCGGTGGTTCGATTATTGGGGTTAGGGATTGGCTGGGTAGGGATTGATGTTGGTTTTGGAGGGTTGTGGGCAGCTTGGTTTTGTGGCTGCTGATTGGCATTTATAGGTGGTTGTTGCTGCTGGTTGGGGTTCAAGGGGGTGGTAAATTGTTGTTGTATAGGAGGTGGGAGTAAAGCTTTCATCTGTGGTGGGTTGAATCCAGGTAGTAATTGGGAAATGTTTGCAGGATACTGTGGATATGTAGGATAAGAGGGATTTCCATACACAAGTCCCCTCCAACCTTGTTGCCAATGTTGAATTTGAGCTTGCTGAGGTGTCCATTACGGATAGGTCATTGAAGAGGGACCCCATTGTTGTTGTTGATATTGTGCATTAGGGTCATAAAATGTATTGGGGTTTTGGGCTCTCCAAGGTCTTCTGGAAGGGTATGGTTGTTCTTGTGAGACCCCTCCTCCCCTATACATGGCTTGTAGCTCAAGCAAAAATGGACACTCAGATGTAGGGTGTTCTAGTGTACACAGGCCAGAAATTTCTATGACATTTAATGGGCATTCTTTCTCACTATGCTTCTTTCGACATCTATGACAAAATATTGCTAAAGCAACCTCTTCTTCTTGTTTCTTTTTCATTTTTAGAGTATCTAACTGGTTACTGATTGTGCTCAAGATGTTTGTTTTAAAGTTCTCTAATAAGTTTCCTAACTCAGTTCTGGTGACAGTCCCTGAGCTTTGTTTTGTATTTGTGCTAAAAGGATCTTTTGGTCCTTTGCCTATTTTAGCTTGTCCTCTTGAGTATCTTCTACAGTAATCAACAATCTTTGCAAAAGGATTTTTGTGTACATGTCATGAACTCAACAAGTTTAAAACTTCTATCCAGTCATCTCTAAGATATTTCAAGACTACAGTTCTTACTACAGTTGGGTCTATGGTGAATAGTTTTGATTTCTAATAGTTTTATAAGAACCTTTCTAAGTAGTCTTTAGGGCTTTCATCTTTTGTTTGCTGCATTCAAAAAATGTCGTTTTTAGCATTATCCTTACAATAGTCTTGGTATTTCCATAAAAATGTGTCTTTCATCTGATCCCAAGAGAGGATTGTATTTTCTCCTAAGCCCATGAACCATCTTANAATCTGGATCTTCAGTTGACATACCTCTGAAAGTTAGTAACGATGATAGTGGGATATTTTTCATGTTGATGTTTCTAGAAATATCCAAGATTGGGAACCGAAAATTTTTAGTCTCTGTGGCTGCATTTCCTTCTTCTTTTGCCATTCCACTGATAGAGGGTTCGGAAATTGGATTTTCTATGTCTCCCAAATGTTCAACAAATTTACGTTCTGCCTGCCCCAACGCCGATTCTTCCGTTTTAGGTTCTTCTTTTGGAGCCTCGCTGGCTCCACTTGAATTTTCTCCTCGTGGAATTTTTCCTGCACAAGTGTTAGTTGGATTAGTGGGGGGGCTTGTTTTTGAATCTTTAGAGCTTACAAATCTACCCTTGTTATCTCTATATCTATGCATAAAATGACAATTTGATTCTTAACTGAATTGAAATCCTAATTCTATCTAGAAGGTAAGAAGGAAACCTGGCTTTGGAGAACCCCACTCTAGTGGTCATGTGGCTCTTCACTCATGTCTTAAACTTTTTATCCTCCTCCCTCAAGAATCCGTTAAAAGAATTCAAAATTTATGAAAATAATCTAAGCTAAAAATCACTTCCTACCTTTTGCAACTCCCCGACAACGTGCCAAAATGTTGTGCTTCTTATATGTTTAGTATAATGCACTCATTAATTATCAATCTAGGATTCATAATCAACAGATTTACAAGACACCAATAAGAAAGGTAATTCAAATTTCATGAGTATAGAACTATTCTAGATTATGTATGTTGGAAACAAAACAAACTAGCAAACCGAAATGCACTTTGGTTGTCTTTCACAGAGAGGCTATCTACTCCATTATGGCACATGCAAGTATGAGATGGAGTTCTTCTGATAGATCAACTCTGCTATCTGACCCAGAGAATTAACTATGCAACCACACTTCTGAAAGGGAAATCACACATCAATCATCAAGACATAGCATGGGTAGTTCAATAGCCAATATACTGAGTATGATGTGGTTCCCAATGTGTTGTTGTAAATTTCACTAGTTCTCCTTCAAAAATGTCTGACTACTACTGCCAACATTCATGTCTATGAAACAAAATCAAATTCATAAAAACATAGCATATGCAAAACAGAATGAGTAAATCTCTCTAAATGATCATAAAATTAAAATTTCTAGTCTAAACTGTATTACTATCATCTGAAGGAATTAAAGCTTCAACTCATCTAACATTCACACTATTGAAAGAAAATGCTCATACTAATCGATGAAGATTCTGACCTTTGTTGGGAGGTGGGCCCTTGCCACTGCAATAGGTCAACGAATGGAGTCTACAGTAAACTTATTTTCAACCCACACATTACTCTCACTCAAACTTCAAAGCATAGAATCAAACTATGCTAACAACTCAGCTCATATTCAATCATAGATGATCAAGGCATAGAGATAAATGACATCCTTCTATTAATCTTCACCCATAATATGTTCTATAATGTAACATTGTTTCCTATGTTGTATTGTGCTAACTTTCCTACTACTTCCACCATCCTTGCCATGACTATTTAAATAATGTTAGTCACGAAACACAAGGAGGTGAAATCGTTTGCAAATCAGTCAATTGTTAAATTTAATTATTCAGTTACATATTCTAAGCTTCATCCTCATGACACAAAGTGCATGAGGATGAAGCAACAACAAACTATCCTAACATAGCCTTGCTAAGACATTTATGATTCAATAATCATCCAACAATTGTCTTGGTTACGATCTGGAGCTAAACTTGGTACATACAGCTTCTTGAATTAGTATTGGATCATAATAGGTAGATGGTACTAGATCCGAACAGTGCGCAAATGGGGTACCGGATCACAATAGTCTACGGTCATTGGTACCGGACTGCGACAGGTGAGATTCAGTACTGGATCTACATAGAAGGTGTGCTTGGTACCAGATTTGGACAGTGGAAATTTGGTGCACAACTACCAGATAACTGACCTG
The DNA here is from genome assembly GCA_032191745.1 of Picea mariana. Classification (NCBI taxonomy): domain Eukaryota; kingdom Viridiplantae; phylum Streptophyta; class Pinopsida; order Pinales; family Pinaceae; genus Picea; species Picea mariana. Next base: position 24,382 of record JASDQU010737983.1, read on the forward strand.
GTACAAGAAGGCTGGACTTATCTAGAGGTCAAATATTATACATGGCAAATTGAAGCATTAGTACATGAAACATTTAATCTCCTAGCTCAATAATACCACAAAAATGCATGAATTAATTATACTTTACCTTATGACCTTATCAACAGCTAATGGTAGTGTTCTTTTTTGTTTACCCAAGCTTGGGTAAGCCAAAAAGGTATAGATGAGGAGTAAAATAGGGTAGTGGGGATGTTAATTTAGGGTCTCAAAAATCCTCAACCTTCTACTTCAATTTACCTTGCTGCAATTTTGTTACTAATTCCATGTACTGCAAATCTGAATTTGAAACTTCAGAAATTATGCCTTTAAGATCCGTCTGATACATGCTAATGGTTGTAGTATGCAATTCATGAAATCTCTTGTTGAGTGCTTCAACCGCTTTTTTCTCCTTTCCTTTGATTTGTTTGATATCAAAGTCATACTCACAAAGGAATTCCAATCATCTACTTTGCCTAGCATTCAAAGTAGGTTGATCAAACAAATATTTCAGACTGTTATGGTCTATCTTTAGCTCAAATATCTTTCCCACGAGGTATTGCCTCCACTTCTTCAAAGTGTGCACTATGGATTCCAATTCCAAATCATCGGTGGCAGAGAGCTTTTCATTCTCTCTCAACTTCCTTGATTCATAACATACAACAAACTCATTGTGATTGAGGACTCCACCCAGTCCTTATTTACATGCATCTGTGCATACAATGAATTCTTCAGTCATATCTACGATCTTCATAATTGGAGCATTGATTAAAAATTGTTTCAATTGTTGGAAACGCTTTTCGCAATTTTTTGTCCATTGACATTTCTTCCCCTTCATTTGCAAGGAAGTGATGGGGTGAGCTATTCTCAAGAACCTTGCAATGAACCTTCTGTAGTAACCAGCTACACCCATGAAGGATCTGAATTCTCTCACATTCTTAGGTTTTTTTCACCCTTTAATGGCCTCAATATTTTCAGGGTCCATTGTTATCCATTCTTTGGATATGATATTCCCCAAATAGTGAATTTTGTTTTGATAAAATGATCACTTCCTCAATTTGGAATACTACTGATGATCCCTTAGCACTTGAAACACCATCCTCAAATGATTCTCATGCTCTTCCTCTGACTTGGAATACACAAGTATGTCATCCAAAAATACAATGACAATCTTGTCTAAATATTCCCAGAAAACACCATTCATTAAAACATAAAAACAATTGGTGCATTTGACAACCCAAATGGCACCATTGTGAGCTCATAATGACCATACCTTGTCCTGAAGGTGGTCTTGTTTATATATTCCTCTTTAATCCTTACCTGATGATATCCTAACATGAGATATATCTTTGAAAATATATTTTCATCCTTCAATTGATAAAAGAGATCATCAATCCTTGACAGAGGATACTTGTTCCTTATAGTTAGTTTATTCAACTGTCTGAAGTCGATGCACAATCTTAATGTACCATATTTACTCTTCATAAACAAGACTGGGGAACCCCAAGGTGATACACTTGGGTGTATATACCCCTTCTTCAGAATCTCTTCAAGTTGCATTTGAAGTTCCTTCAACTCTGGTGTACTCATTATGTAGGGAGTCTTTCACACTGGGGCTGCTACAGGCTTCAAAATTATAAAGAAATTAATATCTCTCTTTGGAGGTAGTCTTAGTACCTCCTTGAACACATCTTCAAAATATTCCAGGACTTCATGGTCCTCCAGAATTGGTACCTTATCCTTATATGCTTCCTCCATATGAGCTGCAAATATTTGACAGCCTTTACTATAGCATTTCTTCAACTACATTACTAAAATTTCCCTAGCAGTTACTACCCTAGGAATTCCTTGGACTGTTTTCTGATTTCCTTCCTCTTCTAGGCAATTTAATTCCTTTTTATGATAGTCTAATATGGAATGGTGTTGGTCCAACCAATCCATACCAATCATGCAGTCATATGATCCCAAAGGAAATATGTTCAAATCTTCCTTGGTACTCAGTTCATCCATGCCCATCAGACATGATTTAACCAACTCAACAACCTTTCTCTTGGCTCCTATATCCAGCTACACCAGCCAAGATTTCACATTCTTTCTCCTTGTAAATTTCAACCTTTCCACTACCTTGGGATCTATATAATTATGACTAGCCCCTAAATCAAATAAAATAGTAAAGGCATGGTTATTGATCATACCTTCAACTTCAATCATCTGTGATTGAAACTAAGCTTTCTTTTTTTCCAAGGCTACATAGATCCTTGGTATTCTACTACCCATGTCCTCCATTGTTTATGTTTCTTGAACATTGTGGACAACTCTCATTTTGTCACTTCGGTGAGAGAAATCTCTATTCTTTGGATCCCCTTTACAACCCCAACATTGCATAGGTGGTTTTCTTGGCCTTTGTCTACCTACTTCAACATCCTGGGCTCTCTAAATACTGGTTGTCTTTGAGGATTATTCCTGAAAAAGGGTGGCTTGTTCCACTTTTCCCTCTATTCCCTCTTAAACATCTTCTTGTCTTCCCAAGGTCTTTGGTAAGTAGGTTTTATTTTATGCTTATCATATAATAATTTCTCTCTCCTTATGGTTTCTTCCATAGTTTTAGGATCATCATATTGGATCTTGTCACTAAGTAAAGTTGGTAGTCCACTTAAATATCTTTGGATTTTGACAGTTTCATCTTTGATGAAAGGGACATGCTTCAACAACTCTAGGAATCTTCTTTCATATTCATCTATAGTCATGCTACCCAATTTGAGTTCAAATAACTCTTTCATCTTTCTATCATAGTATCTCTTAGTTAATTATTTCTTTTCAAAGAGTTTCTTGAATTACCTTCAGGTAACATTCTTCTCTTTGATATGTTGTACTTTCACAAGTTGGTCCCACCACATGGATGCCTTTCCTTTCAGTTGATACATTGAAATTCTTCCTTCTGCATGAGAGGAGTAATTTTGTAGTTGGAAATATTTCCTCATGACAAGAAGCCATGTATCAACATCTTCCTCCTTTTGGTTCTCTCCATCAAATGTAGGAGGTTTAGTCTTGTTCATTTCACCCTTCAATTCATCCATTCCAGATCTCCTATGATTTTTGGTAGGAGATGGACTTGAAATACCGTGTGCCCTTCTCTGGGAGCATCCTTGGGAGTGATGATGGTGTATGCCAACACTCCTTGATTTTATCTTCTCATCAGGGAACCTATGACTTCCTGATTTACTGGAGTCACTCTCCTTATCCAATTTCTTTTCTATTCTTTCGAAGCTCTACATCAACTTTACTTTGAATTATCCCTATTGTTCCCTAGCTTTCATAAGCTTTCAGTTATCTTCTTGATGAGTCTTGACATCTTTCTGCAACTTTTCAATGATTTTCATCATGTTTCCTTTCTTATCTATCTCTTATTCATGCCCATTGGAGTTCGATCCTTCAACTCTTATGTGAATATCCATTCCTCTAACTTCATTTTCCAAACTGTAAGCACCTCGTGCCTTCCCCATTTCTCTGCACTAAGAGACAATTCGATTTGGTTCTGACAATCGTTAACTCTGCAAAATGTGAATTCAACCAAAAATTTCCAGGCTATCAGACATTAATAATTTTCCAGAATAAACAAATCTGATTCAACAAAACAATACCAGATTCCATTTTCTGTAGTCTTGGTCGGTCAAGAACCCCTCGGCTTCAATTTCTAAGCCTAGTTCTTTTCTGCCATAAATTTTGGGCGCTAGCCCCTTTTTTCAGCCCTTGGCTCTTATGTGACCATGGTCATCACCCAATGCTTAGTATTTGTGCACTTATCTGGAGCTTTGAAACTTTGGGCTCTAAGCTTCGATGGATTTTCAAGCTCATCACAACAAATCTCCCGGACTGCTAGATTGGAAAACTCATGAAGTAGGGTGGATCAACAGTTCATGTTTCCCAACATCCAATGGTTGATACTCACTATGGAACTCCAAGCTTTAGGGTTCTGAGACTTCGAAACTTCGTGGCTCCAGAAATTCAGATGATTCCACCTTTGCACAACCCATAACTCTTGAACCATGAGTCTCTACATATTTCCACGTCATTGGGTCACTTTACTTTGACATAACATAACTTCTGGGCTTTCTTCCTCCCATTTTATCACGAGGAGTGTCTAGTTTCCATATTTCACGATCTGGCGCCACACGTCCACTGGGGCCCATGGTTTCCATGTTCGAACTAATAAATGTCGAAAATGTCACATCAAACTTTACACTTTTCCAATTGCGGGAACATGGGTCAATGCTTTTGGAGTAATACACTAATCATTCTGCAATTGTCCCCATGCTGAAACATACCCCTTCTAGGAAACCGTGGTTTGGATTGCGGGAGTGCCTTGTAGAATTATCTTTCGCACAACTTGGATCTATGAAATGCCTACTGACCCTCGATATTGATATATCATGACCAAAGTCAATGCAGGACTGATCTAGCTAACTTCTTCATCACGCTTAACTAACTTGTGCCACAACCAGGAGCACCACTCAGCAGGACACATGAAGCTGACAAGTGGTCCAATCATGTGGGTGGCATATGACACGTCCTGACTATATTTCCATCTTACTAAGGTTCTTAACTCACTGACATGTGGCACACATCCCATGTGTCCACATCATTCCTAGTGACATCAATAGGCCACGTCACTCCAGAACTTCGGGTTTCGAGAGGTTTCACCTTAGCATACCTCGTTTCTCCCAAACACCAAACTCCTGAACATGTCGATCTTATGACACGCATCTCTTGTGACGAATAGTCCGAAAATACACGAAGTTTTCTCTGTCTTCTCTAAACATGACTGAGAGCAGTGACCTTGGCTTAACATTTGGGTGCTTATCTCACTTTGCAAGATCAAAAGTCATGTTTTAATGAACCGTGAAGATCAACGTCCAGGATTGATTGCGGAAATTCAACTTTCTCATGCTTTAATTTCCTTCCCAATATCCGCAATGTAAATATGCTTGTCCGTAGTGGTATTAATATCCACTGTTGATATGTTGATCTAGCAAGATCAACGATCCTAAGGGATTGTGGAGTCTCAACTTCTTCACACTATAATTTCTCTTGTGATTTCTGCAATGGTTTCCCACCATCGATCTCCCCTCAATGAGATCTGACAATCGTAATTTAATCTTTGCTTGACATGACGGCTCAATTTCAAACCTGACAGTTCCAAACCTCCATTTACTACAATCTCTTTTTTCTGTTATCTTTCTTGAACTGCTATACCTCTTGATCTTCCAAACATGGCTAAGGTGTTCTCTTGGCACTCTGGAATTCTCTAAATTCAAATTTTGACCTTCACAATAAAAATTTTCTCTGAGATTTTGATTCCATAACCATTTATACATCTAAATTCAGGCTCAGTGTCGAAAAATGGGGCTTTGAAATTCAATTTTGTCCATTTCGAAAACAATTATTTTCTGAAACTTTTGCTTGAACTTCCACTAACATCGTCCATCCAGGCTTAGTGTTGAAACCATGGCTCTAATACCAATTTGTAACATACCCAACCACCACCAAGCTGGGCAATTTCACTTCTTGAAAATCTATCTTAGCTATGATAGCATTTTGCGGCAGACTCCACCACCCATGGTCGGACCGTGTAACACCACCAACATACTGCTAAACTTTGATAGAAGGTTAATTGTTCATCCCAGAGTACATATATATTGAATTCATTCCTAATGAAACAAAAAGGCAATAAAATATACTACTACTATACTAACTCATGCAAAATTGACCGTAAATCATATAATCAACAAAAACACAAGATAACATTGTAAGAATCACAGACATGCACAACAAACATCATTCAACACATAATTGATACTTATATTTGGATTGAGAATACCATTGACTGCATGCAGACCCTCCACGAACCTCCCAGCCTTAGACCACACTGCTCATCACTCTCAGTAGTGGGTCACCCCCAAGCTAGGATGAAACTCCATCGATAAAGGGATTCCTAGGGTTGGCAAGGATAACAGAAATGTCACACAGTTCAACAGGAAGGCTTCTCTCAGGAGCCACTTACACCCACTTCTCACAGACTCTCATTCCCCAAATGCCTATCCCACCCTAGGAGTATACACCTTCACTGTCACATAGTTCATCGGTTGCTCCACCTCCCTTCTGGGGCTTTAGAAATAGGTCGGACATGAACTCTCAGAGCTCTATAGTTGTTACTAGAATCCCTCCCATAGAATTCGCTCCCTCAACACACTCTCTCACTTAGAGAGAGTTGCGCACAAGCATGACAACCTGCCTCTTCAATATACGGGCCTGACAACTCAACTTTTTAAACCACAATCTTGATAGCCTATTTCTTCTATCTAGCTCCTAAGACAAACGGGAAACAACAAAGGAAACAAAAGAACTTTGGTAAGGCAGAGGACAACTCAGCAAAAATACCAGTGCGCACAAGTTACCGAGGTTTGTGATGGTCATGGTTTCAACAATGGAGAAAATGTCTGGCTGCATGCTTTCTTTGTGCGTGAGTGAACTTGAATGGCCAAAATGGTGGGAATGTGAGAGCCAATTGCGTGTCCCCACTCAAACAAAAAGAACTCCCCCTCAAAACTGCATGTGCCTGAGATGCCATGTGTCACTCATGAAGCACTTTCCTTTCCATTTGGAAGTCATTCCCTCTTCCCAAAGGAACTTAGGATATAATCATATCCTTCTATCAACATTTAGAATAATAATAAATTATTCTTGGACTTAAGCTCTTAATCCTAGTCCTTATTTCCAGCTTCTCAGCCCCCTCTCCCTTACCCAACCTAGTGGAGCTTAGTTCCCCATACTCTTTCTTCATGGTTAGTCTACAAACAATGATGTTTTTATATTAATAATATGAATATTTACATGTACAAAACATGTTGTCGGCCTTTAACACCTAGGCTCACTGATCTCATAAACACTTAACCCTATCAGCTTATAATTTCTTAGCTCACTAGCCTACAAAACGTGTTACAATTCATAAATACGAGTGGGCTCATCCTTTGGGGTATTAAAACTTTGGAGAGGTGTTTTGGTTGTTGATATTTCATATGTCCCTGAAAAAGTGGATAAAAAATATATAATTTGTGAAAATCACATGCTCCTGAGAGGGGTTAATAGGAAAAATACTTCTATAACTTCTTGAAAATCATTCTAAACCATATCAAACAACTCAAAAAGGTATAAAATGAGGCCTGAATTGAAGAGAGGGAAGAAACATTTTAATATCCCAAGACCAATCCCCAGTTGTAATCGTAAATGTAACATGTTTTATAGTTTGGTGAGCCAAGTGATTATAATCTAGGAGGCTTATGTGATGATTAGGTTGGAGAACCTAGATTATTAGGGACAGTGAGACTATTATTGTATATGTAAACATTCATATCATTAATATAATACATTGTTGTGTGTAGACTGACCACGATAAAAGAGAATGAGGGACTAAACTTCACTAGGTAGGGAAAGGGATTGGGTTAAGAGGCTAGGAAAAATGGATAAGATTGAGGGGTTATCTATAAGAGAACATTATAATATATTTCCTAAAAGGAAAAGGTTAGGATATAACTGAAGTTATCCTAAGTTCCTTTGGGGAAAGGAGCAAACTACAAGTGGGGAGGAATGATATTCTTCGGCGACCAGGTGTCAATCCTAACGCATGTTGTTTTATGTGGGAAAGTTTGTTTATTCAGGGGGTTGTCTTCCATTCTAGCCATTCTTTCCAGGAACTCACGCATTCACACACTGATCCATCCCCTCCATCGTTGAACTCTGCAACATTCACGTACCTATGAAAACATCAGGCATTTTGGAGCCATATCTCTTTTTTTCTTATCATCAATTGAAAATTGTGATCCTCTTGGGTGGCATAGTACACCTGTGCCTACCTAATCTTGTGTTGTACTTTCCTGTTGTGAGAAACACCTATTTACAAACCCAAAGGTCATGGTTGTTTCTTTTACCTTTACCTTAGTTGAATGTTGTTGTTGTTTTCACCTAATCTTGTTGTTGGTTATCTGGGAATGGGAGTGAAGAGGCGGGTTGTCAGGCCTGTGGAATGAAGAGGCAGGTTGTCAATCCTGTGATAAACTCTCTCCAGGTGAGATATTTTGTTGGAAAAAAAAATCATGTTTTCAGGTATGTGAGAAACTCTCTCGAGGTGAGAGAGGATGTTGGGGAAGTGATTTCTCCTGGAGGGAGCCCAGCAGTGGCTATAGTGTTATGAGAATTCATTTTTGACCTGTTGATGAAGCCTTGGAAGGGAAGTGGGGCAGCCGAAGGACTATTGTGCATAGAAGGAGCACACTTCCTCGGTTGGTACATGCATGTGGGGAGTGAGAGGTTGTAGGATGTGTGTATAAGTTGGCTCCTAGGAAGGAATCCTTCCTGATTGACTGTGTAGCATCCCATTGTCTCATCCTAGCCTAGGAATCCCTTTACCTAGGTGGATTTTAGTCCTAGCTTGAGGGTGACCTACTGTTGATAGTGATGAGTAGCATGGTCTATGGCTGGGAGGTTTGTGGAAGGTCTGCATGCAGTTGGTGGTCTTATACAAAAAGATAAGTACCATTTCTATGTTCATTTACATGTTGTGAATTTGTACATGTCTAGTATTTATAAATATTGCCTGTATATGTTGTATGTGTAGGCTTACTGTTATTTCTACATTAATCTGTATATTAGAAGAGTGTGACTTTCTGTTAAGTTATATATGTATGATGTTTCGCAAGATTTTTTGTGTGCCATATCCCAGCAGGTCTATGGCTTGGTATGTTACATTCTAGGTATCAAAAGATCAGTAAGAATTTGTTTTAGAGTAGCATGACTTGGCCTGTGTTGTTGGGGGTGTTACAAAATAGTATCAAATCTTAGAAAGAGTGGTTCTATGAGGTAGCATGTCTTGTCTTGTGTGGTCGAGGGTGTTACAAAATGGTATCATAGATTAGAAAGAGTGGTTCTATGAGGTAGCATGGCCCAAATTGGGTGGTCAGTGGTGTTACCAAATGGTATCAGAGCCCATGGTTTCAACATTGAACTTGGATGGGTCGTGTATGAGGAATTGAAGTAAAAATTCCATAGGTATTTGATGTACAAAGTGCCAGAGGGGTGCTGAGAAATCTCCTAGGGGGTAATGGAAAGCTCAAGAGAAGTGAAGGAGAATTTATCACAACGATTATGGTTGACAAACAAAAGATTGAATTTGAGTCATAGAATGTGCACGGGGGGAGGCAGACCCTTCCTAGCTGTCAGATCTGGAAAAGGTGCAAAAAAATTAACCTCGAAGGCCTTCGTACTTCAGGACTTTGGTGAAGTTTACATTCTATTGAGAAAAAGGGGCTGAAGCTCAAAGTTCGGAAGTCCCGAGGTTATTTTCATCCATAGACCATCCGAGAGGATGGGAGTCATAGATTTTCCTCGAGTAGTTCGGCGGTTTGGAGTTTGGGGAAATTTATTGAAGTGTGCATAGAATGGACTTATTCCCGAAGTTTCGAAGTCTGGAACTCATATAGACCATTCAATTAATAGGGACACGTGTCTGCAGACCAACCATGCAAGATTCAGCATTTCAGAGATTCAAAGTTCGTGAAAACCGAGAGGTAATGTTAATTAAATATCTGAAGTTCCAAAGCCCTAGAGTCCCAAAGTTTCTGGAAGAAGTTGTTTGGTGGTTCAAAGTTTGGGAGAAACATGGTGATAAGTCAATAAATCCACCAAATCTTGGAGATACGAAGTGTCGAAGCACGGGGTATGACGTGGCATGATGATGTCACCAAGGGTGACATGGACCTTTCCTAGTTGTGCCACATGTCAATCAGAATTGTACTTTTGAGGATCTTGTTGGACCAATAGCAGTATGAAATGTGGGGACCATGTGTCACCATATTATATCTTGAAAGTAATATTACATGGACCCTAGGAAATTTAAGAGGTTCGGGAATTCAACATTTGGAAGAAATGGGAGAAGAAGGTGTGAATTTCTCTGAAGCCTGAAGCTCTGGAGCGCCAAAGATCTGAAGCCACGAAGGATCACCAACCCAGTACTTCGTTGATTCGTAGTTCCAGAGAATCACTGAGTAATGAGATAGAAACCTATGAATCCTAAAGTTTAAAATTCAAGAAGCATGAGAATGACATGGTCATTGACGTCACATAGGGTGATGTGGGAACACTAGATGCTTGCCACGTGTCATCATTTTTTAACTATTTCAAATACTATTTAGGCCAATTGGAACATGAAACATGTCAGTTGTGGGATTGAGCCACATGTTCTCTCCTTATTTTCTACCATGGAGCACCCCCCTGGTGCGTGGTTGCTGACGAGACTCTAGAAGCTCTAAGAATATATCATTTGAGCATATGTGTGTATGTTGTTGTAATATCTTCTGAAGCCCGAAGCACCAGAGCATTGAAGTAGTAATGCTTTGAAGTGCCACTCAGGAATTTTTCCAGTTTGGTGTTCAGAGAGAATGTTATGTGGAGTTGATGAACCTTCTGAAGCCTGAATTTATGAAGTCCTAAAGCTCCAAAGTAATGGAGCCTCGAAGCTCTAAAGAAAGCTCTGTTCGGAACTTCGCTAGTTTGACATTCGGGGAAAATGAAGTGTGATTAAGGAGAAACCTTTGAAGCCTGAAGTTTTGAAGTCTTGAAGCACTAGAGTGACATGCCCTACTAACTTCACCTAGGGATATGTGGACACACTTGATTCTTGCCACATGTCATCTTGTTTCATTCTTTTCAAAGACCGTTCAAGACAGTTAGAACTTGACACGTGTCACCCATCATATTGGGCCATGCGTCATCTCTACTTTTTTGCCATTTAGTAAACCTCTCAGGTGCATGATTTCTGATGAGACTCCAGGTGTTCTCTATTTCATCATTCAGAGGAAACGTGGTATGATGAAGGTAAAACCTCTGAAGCCCTAAGCAACAAAGTGCTTGATTAATGAAATGACAAAGTTTCAGGATGAGAATTCAGGTAGATGAATTGAAGGAATTATGGGAAGGCATACATTTATACAATGTATCAAGACCCATCAAAATAGAGAGGATTTTTACATTGTATGGCATATGTGATTACACCACACATGATTATCTAGGCTTAGGATTTTTCTCTGGTAATTAACATGTTTATTGATTTGTTTATATACACAACAATATTTATTTGCATATTTAATTCACTATGATTGACATTCTATTCTTAAATGCTAATGTGTTATGTATACAATAATTGTGTAGGTATTGTAACTAAAGGCTACCATGGATGTAAATGGTGTGGAACTTCTCTGAAGGCTAGGTGTTCCAACCACCTATGAAATCCAGTGTACAACTGCTTGAGGGTATTCCTCCCAGAAGAACACCCTTATAGAAGAGAAACATCTTCTTTCAATGTTAAACAAAAGAGAACCCAAAGGCGTGCAATAATGACACCAACAGAATGGCTTAGAGAATACGAGAGAGAGAATGAGAAGGAGATTACATATTTTTTTATTCAAATGGGGATCTTATGCTCGATGATCTAGAATTATTTGACACCTATGTTGAGAAATTTCCCATTGGGATGAAAAGAAAATATATCTTTTATGAGATCCCCTATTGGGAGCATCTTAATATTGCCCACTTACTACATCCCATGCATATATTTAAAAATGTTTCATCTTCTTTATGGAGGCACATATCATCAAAAGAAAGTGACAAATTGGTTGTGAGGAGAGATCTTATTTCTTCAAAAACTAAAAATAAACATTGGCGAAGACAAGAAAGTAGAGGAGAGGTTGGTCCCTCTTAATCTTTCAAAGAAGGTGATGTCCCATGGATTTTGAAGAACAAAGATATTTCTTTCGAAAAGGAAGTTAAATTGGGTGTGAAAGTGCCTTATTTATATGGTTCTTCCCTACGACGTTTCTTCACTATGCGTCAAGACCATTTTTCGGGGTTGAAATAACATGACCTTTTGAACCTTCTAAAGGTATGACTTATGCCAAAAATATGATTTTATTGTTTGTAATTTTTACTTTTATGCCACAGGATAAAACAAAATTAATTTTTTATGTGTTTACTTTGTCATGTCATTATCATCTTCTCCTGTGTGGGTGTGTGAACCTATAAATGTGTTGAACCTACACAGAAAATATCTAGATAGAAAATAACATACATAGTTTGCAGATAAAATATGAGAAAAGATAAACATGAGAAAAAGAATGGAAGAATAATCATTAACCAAATGAATGAATGATAATTTACACATGATATACTCTATATAACTCAACTAATGCACATTGGAGGAGAAGCCAATGCACCATAGTGGTGGTCTAGAGTGATCTAGACACACAACGTCAGTTACAGGAATAAATTGCCACCTAGTCTAGTCTCTCAAGAAGTTATATGAGTTAACTTCCACCTAGTATGAGTTAACTAATCTCTCAGTCTTCAGTTAACTGACTAAAACATAGTGAAGTGAGGAGGAGATCAGGGAATCGTGAGTAACGCTCTAGTCTAGTGATAATCCCAAGGACAATGTGCATTCGCTGGTGATGATCCCAATTTGGCATCTAGACTCCACTCAACCACTCAAACTGAACTATGAGATGAAGAGAATATTATCCAAGAGGAATATTCTCCCTAGAATATAAGAGACGGAATAATGACTAGTAAACATAGGGAAAACCTTAGGAAAAATAATGCCTAGGTGTGTGTGAAGTATCTCCAACACCCCCCCTGAACATCACTATTGTGAAAATAAAGAATGGGTCCCAGCAATGAGGCCATGTT
>JASDQU010737983.1:37285-56538 GCA_032191745.1 Picea mariana
CACTCGAAGATGACCGTGCAGAGAATGGAACTTATACTCAGTGAAGGTCTTGGTGAAGATGTTTGCAGTCTGTTCTGCTGAAGTAAATAACTACAAGTTGATGATCCCCTCGTTTAATAAGTCTTGGATGTATCGCATGTGGATCTTGATGTTCTTCGTTTGCTTCCTCTCAAGTGGATCTCTGCAGAACTTCAGAGTGCTCTGGTTGTCTCACGAGATGATGATCAGTCGATGAAACTGAATGCCAAACTCACTGAGAAAATCTTATAGCAAAATATCATGAATGGTTATGTTAACTACCCCTCTGTACTCTACCTTGGCTAAAGATATAGAAATAGAAGCCTACTTCTTGCTCAACCAATAGATAGGCCTAGAACCAAGACTAAGTGAGTAGCCAGATGTGGACTTGTGATCAATGCTATCGTTATCCTAGTTATGATCAGTGAACTCGATGAGGTCCAATGTAGATTTTGTTTCATAGTGAATCCCAAAGGTGATGGTGACATGTACATTTCAAAAGATACACTTTGTAGCCTTCCAATGTATCTCATGTGACTCTTTCATGAACCTGGAGAGTGCTCCAATTGCATAGGATAGTTCTGTTCTGGAGTATGTGAGATACAACAAACTCCCCCCTAGTTGTTTGTATAGTGTGTTTTTAACTAATGAAGTGTCCCCACCATCCTCAAGTATGACTCTGGATAGGAAGGGAGCGAGGGAAGACTTGCAGTCTATCATGTGAAATATCTTGAGAAGATATTGTGCATAGTTGTCCTGAGATAGTTTGATGCTTGATGCATCTTGAATGATCTCAAGTCTAAGGAAGAAATGTAGTAGAACCATGTATGTCATCAATAACCTATCATGCCAAATCCTCTTGAATACAAAAATCATTGAATTCAAGCAACTGATGATCAATAGATCATCAACATATAGAACGAAGAGTAGAAGTGAATCAATTGTCGTGGGCATGTAAACATTTGGTTCTGAATTAAAATGTACAAAGTTCTATGACATTAGGTATGATTCCATCTTGTAATATCATGCCCTCAAGGCCTGCTTGAGGCCATAAAAATATTTATTCAGTTGACAAACCGAAGATGAATCTTGTACAAATCCCCGGGGCTACTCCATATAGATCTCCTCACAGATATCACCATGAAGAAATGCATTCCTCACATCCATATGATGCACTTCCCATGCCTTGTATGCCACAATGGAAAGTGCCAAATGTATGGAATCCATCTTCACTACTGGAGGGAAGGTCTCATCATAGTCAATGTCGTGCACCTGCTGAAATCATTTGGAAACTAGCCTGGCTTTGTATCTTCTAACTTGTCCATCCACTACGCTCTTGGTCCTTTAGACCCATCTTCACCTGATGAGTTTCATTCCCAATTCTAGTTCTCGACAAGGGAGTTGTACTCCTGTTGCATGGTGGATTCCCAAAAGGGATTTCCAACAACCTCGCCATAGGAATGTGGATATGAAGAATGAACCAAGAAAACATTCTTGGGTGGCATCGATTCAGTGGAAGTGAGTGCAAGAGGAGGCTCCTCGAAATCATATCGAGTCCTCCTAGTATCAACTCGATCCCCAACAATATCTCTTGCTTCCTGAAGAGTACTATTGGCCCACTTGGGCCTCTACTCTGGCTTTGCATCTGCATCTGCATGCACTGAATCTGAATTTAACTGTATTGACTCTATATCTAAATCATATGAATCCTCTAAATAAAAAATATCATTTGAATAATATTCTTCATGTGCATGCTTATAATATCTGAAAAGTGGAAGAACAAAAGTGTCTTCATGCGTATGTTGAGGTACATGCGAGACACTTTCCTCGAATTGGAAACTTTGCTCAATGATGAGCTGGTCTAAGGAAATATCAATTAGTTTGTATCCATTCACACCGTCAGGGTATCCAACAAAGATATACTATGTGCTATGTGGATCAAGTGACTTCCTCTTCTGAGAGGGAATCATGGCCCATGCACGAGAACTGAATATACAGAAGTGGGTCACTTCTGGTTTGAGGCCACTCCAAGTGTCATAGGGGGTCTTATCCTTGATACATCTATGGGGAGATTTGTTTTGTATGTAGGTTTCACAATTAAGTTCTTGAACCCATAATATTTGTGGGTCTGACTTTGCATGTAGCATGCAAGATGCCATCTCTTTTAGAGATCTATTTTTCCACTCAGTAACTTTGTTTTTCTATGGAGTATAAGGAACCGTGTATTGCAACTGAATCTCGAACTCATCAAAAATATTTTTTATATCATGGTTGACATAATATTCCTAGTTATTTATTCGAAGGACTTTAACAAGGGATTTGAAATCTTTGAGGCTTTGAAAGACCTGTGATTTTTTCTTGAGAAAGAAAATCCATGTGAAGTGTGAGAAATCATAAAAAAAATGATCACCTACCTTGGTTTACTGATTGTTTAATGTGGAAAAGGGCCCATGAGGTCACTATGGATCATATCCAAAGGAAAGGAAGCCTTCTAAGTATTTCCTTTGTCGAATTTATCTTGAGGGTGTTTTCCATGAACACATCCCTCACAAATTCCTTTGGACAAGTGGATGTCAGGTAGACCATCAACCATTCCATTATTTCTAAGTTGTTGCATATATCTGAAATTTAAATCCCTAAACCTTTTGTACCATATCCTACTACTTTCATCAACATGGGTAAGAAGTAATGCAGAATTTGGTTCAATAAATTCAAAAAATGTGTAGAGTATGGATTGATGATTTACTTCACTGAACAACCCTGGAATTATTTTTAATGTCATAGATATCCACAACATCAAGTGTGAATACAAGTCTCTTTCTGGTGGAATAGTTTTTCATACGATACATGAAGAGAATATAGTAAGAAAGTTTGGGAATGTGTAGCACATTTTTGAAGCTTCCATTTGTGAGTTAAATTATTCCTTTTCCTGTGACCTCGACTAGAGAGTTTTCCCCCATCAGAATAGGAGGACCTTTGTATGCATCCAAGGAAGAGTAGAATTCTTTTGTGGCTACTATGTGGTGTGATGCACCTAAATATACAATCCAAGCATCAGGAGAGGAGTTTATGGAAATCAAAGCATGGCTATACTTTCCTTTATTGGGATTCTAATCTTTTGGCTTCTTCCTCTTGGAACTCTCGGGGATGCGATCTCCAAGGTTGTTTTTTTGAATTATTTGGGCCATTTTATCTATCTATTTCTATATACATGTGGATTCTAGATGGAATCCTTTATGGAAGTAAGTGCATTTATCCCCTTTTCTTCCATTTCCACCTTTGGATCCGGAGGCATCGTTGAAGGCCTTTGCATACCCTTCCTTCTTTGGATTTTCATGTGCTTTCCTTTTGTATTTGGGTTTAGATTTATGATTTTGGTGACTGTTACCGTCTTTGACATCAAGTGCATGCTCCTTTGAGCCCTTTTTTTCCCATATTGATAAGCTTGGTCTGCTCTTGCGCCAGGAGATGACATTGTACAGGTAGATCCAGAGGCGATGTTAACTGATGAAATTTAGATACAAACACTGAGTATTCTGAACCAAGTTTGGAGAGAATGGTAAGAACCATTTGTTTCTCCTCCTTATATTTATCAACCCCAAAAGCCTTGAGTTGTGATAGAAAATCCTTATATTTGGTAAAGAAATATTGTAGATTGTCGAAGGTTTTTGGATCTAAAGTGAGCAATTCTACCTCAATCGTTTTTCCCCTAATCTCATCCTGTTGTCCAAAAATCCCTACAATGGTGGTCTAGGATTCATTGGGGGTTTTATAGGAGGATATGTGAAAGAGGAGCTCAGGAGAAATGAGACAAAAAATAGTTCCAAAAGATTCATCTATTCAATTAAGATACTTGTATTTTTCTATGGATGATGTGGGTTCGGTCTTTGTTTTCATGGTTAACCTATATAATCCTCTACTTCGAATATGCACTATCATATTTTCCTTCCAAGCAAAAAAGTTAAACGGTGTAAGAATGAATTCTTTTGGAAAGTCCATTTTTCCCATTGTCTTCAATCTTTGGTACTTGAAAAAAGAATCGGGTGTGTCTTTTTCCTAGAAATATGTTGTCTATGATACCATGTAAATGTGTTGAAATCGCACATAAAATATCTATCTAGAAAATTACATACACAGTTTGCAGATAAAATATGAGAAAAGAGAAACAAGAGAGAAATAACGGAAGAATTCTCATTAACCAAATGGATGAATGATAATTTACAAATGATATAATATGTATAACACAACTAATGCACACTGTAGGAGAAGAAAATGCACCATAGGGGTGGTATAGAGTGATCTGGACACACACCGACAATTACGGGAGTAAACTGCTACCCAGTCTAGTCTCTCAGGAAGTTACGGGAGTTAACTGCCACCTAGTCTGAGTTAACTAGTCTCTCAGTCTTCAGTTAACTGACCCAAATAGAGTGAAGTGAGGAGGATACCAGGGAATCACGAGTGATGCACTAGTCTGGTGATAATCCCAAGGACAATATGAATTAGCTGGTGATGATCTCATAATGGAATCTATACTCCACTCAACTGATAAAACTGAAGTGTGAATTGAAGAGAATATTCTCCTATAGGAATATTCTCCCTAGACTCTAAGAGATTGAATAATGACTAGTAAACATAGGGGAAACCTTAGGAAAAATAATTCCTAGGCATGTGTGAAGTATCTCCAATAGAACCATGACTTTCCCAATGACCTAAGGCGTGCCATATATAAATTATTTTCATTTGTAGGTTGGATCACATCAAAGGAGATTCATATGGCTAGAATTCCACGATGGTGTTAATAGATATTTGAGATTGTTTGTATGTTTGAGAGGGAACTACCATCAAGTTTCATGGAATTGCATATTCATATTCTAATTAACCTAGTAGATGAGGTTGAATTAGTCAAGGTGGTGTATTGTTGTTTGATGTTTTTTTAGAGAGGTACATGAAGAAATTGAAAGGATTTTTTCGTCAAAGGGAAAAACCCAAGGGGACTATGGCATGTGGTACATATCATATGAGTCTTTTCTTATGCTAGTGAGTACATCAATTGGATCAACAACACACTGGGTGAAATGATTTGGGATGAAGAAAGGGATGAAGACAAAAAAGAAGGGGAGCTTCTCCAAATGAATGGAAAAAGGAGCTTAATAAATAGTAAGTGACTTATCGTTTGTCAAATTTCTACACAGTAACTATTCACACTGAACTTCATAATGTATATATTCATGATCTCATATGTACTATATGTTGGTTTCATTTCATGAATACATTAGCGAATTCATAAATTGATGCCATCAATAAATTCATTCTTTACTATTCAGAGGCAACATAATCGTGGGTTGCATCATGCAAACATAAGAGGAGGAATTGGGAATGTGACAGGAAATAATTCAAATGGTTGAATGGTAGAAGCATGCCTTATCCTGATCATTTAAAAGAAAATATCCCAATGATATTCCCCAACAGTTGGGTTCCTGGCCAATTTAGAGAGAAATATGGTGCATCTGATCGTTACCCACATGAAGAAGAGGATGCACTAAACATAGGGATTGGTTGCAGCAACTCGGTAATAATATTTTTGTGAACATAATTAACTTTGCAATGCACATTTGAATTGTAAGTACATCTATATCATTTTTTATTTTAATGGTCGGGTTATTAGACACATATTGACACTATGATTTGTTCATTTTTTATAGGTTCATTTTTTCCCATCTATGTGGGAATATGGACATCATTTTTGCATAGAGGATGCCAATGATGGACACATGACACAAGATTGTGGAGTGGAAGTCGAGTTCGACCAATCTATTTGTGCTATCCACCATGATCAAAACACCATACCTAGAAAGTTAGGTTACGTTGGAAAGATACAAGAGATCATTCGAGTGGACTTATCTTCTTTCCAATGTGTTATTTTTAGGTGCAAGTGGTGGGACACCTTTGATCAGAATAATGTAAAGGAAGATCATGATAGTGGGATAATATGTATCAACTCTAAAAAGATGTGGGATGAAGCTAAGGATCCTTATGTTTTCCCAAATTCTGCAGCCAAGTGTTTTTTAACCAAGATGTGTTCAATAGGGATTGGTGTTTTGTATTAATACACAACCCTAGATTGAAACATATTTTTGATAACAACACTAGTATCATGCCAAGAAAGAAAGACAATGAGGGTGATGACAACAAAGAGTGATATGTACATGTTTTATTTCATCTTTAATACTGTTGTTGAATCTTTTTTATATTCTTTATTTTGCTAATTATATTGTTTTTTATTCATCTTCTGACAGAGGAAATGTTAAGTTAATTATAACAAATATTTGAACAATTTTAGTTGGTTAACATTCAGTTTGATGTGTAATGTGTTTTTGTTTCAAAATATTTGTTATTGCATGGAACAATTGTTATTTGAACATATTTATATGTGGTTGCATATATTTAAAAATGTTCCATCTTCTTTAAGTATTTCCAATTGTGAAATCCTGAAAAATGTTAAATGTCCAGTTGAAATTTTAATGGGATATGAAATTCTACTTTTTATGTTGATATAACTAGATTTAATGATATGGTTGATATGCATGTTTAAAAGTACAACATTTTTTAGGATATGTTAACATGCTGATTCAAAAACTGTGTTTATGTTTATTTATTTTGTAGATTTAAAAGTAAGATTAACAAAAAAATGTGGTTTATAATTAAAAATTAAGTTTATAACATGATTTTGTGATAATTTGTTTTTTAACTAAGTAGTGTTTGTTAGTTTACATACTTTTATCATTGCTTTTTAACATATTTATAAAAGTATGCCCCCAATGTTGAGTAAAACCACACTTAATGAAGTAATATTTTAAAATTTGATAGAAATCAACTTATGAAATAATGACAAAAATAACAATAGGAAGATTTGTATCCATAAAATTTTAAAGCCATTAGAATGCTTATCATTGAAGATCATAACTTTTTTATGATAACAATTTTTAGTGTAGAAGAGTCTATTCAAAAAGAGTAATTAGTACAATGGAAAATAATATTTATTCATATGTCATTTGTCTTTTGAAAAAATAAAAACTAGTTAGAATGAATATGTATACTAAACTATCTATGCAATTATAGTTTCAATTTAATAATTATAGTTTCAACCATATTGAACTTTGTAATTTACAAAAATAAACATGATGATGATAACCATGTTATAACAAACATAAACAACATCTAAAATAGACATTTTTATTCACTAGCTAACATCATCTAATTGTATATACCTCTAGCACATATAAACGTCATTAATTAGCTAGCACACATATCTAATAATTTAAAAAGGCATCATCATTGTGATCACATATAACAAAATATAATCATTTTCTAACATCATCATCACACACATCTAGCAAGCATCATTTAACATACACATCTATCCAACACATTTAACATTAAACATATCTAACATGACCTAAAAATTTACACATCAACATATAAGTTAATTAAATATATAATCATGATCAATGGGAAAAATGCACGTATAATTAACAATGTTATAACATACACACATATCTAGCACATTTAACATCCAAATCTAACATGAACTAACAATATACACATCAACATCATCATATAAATTAAGTACAACATCAACATGATTGATAGAAAAAAAACACCATATATATATATCATGGAAAATTCAAATAACTACTATAACATATCTGATCCAACCTCTGGGATAATATGCATATCTACAATAGTAGGGGAGTCCTTCTCTGTAGTGGAAGATGATGGATGATGAATAGGTATTGCTTGTTCATCTAGGTGAGGTGAAAGAGGAGTATGAGGAATAGGTTCGGCATGTTCACCTAGGTGAAGTGAAAGAGGAGGATGAGGAATAGTTCTGGCATGCTCATCTAGGTGAGGTGAAAGAGGAGGAGGAGGACTATGTCCTTCCTCCTCATGATATGGGTGAGTTGAAGGAGGAGGAGGAGCATGTGGATACGAATTATCACAACCACCCTCATTAATCGATGGGGTACTTGACGAACGATACATATTGGAAGAATAGTTGTGCCTATCATCGGGAGCCCTCCTCGCTACTAGTAGCTTGGAAGCTCTAATGATATGATGCATAAGATGCATCAAATCACACATCATATCCCTCCAAATATCCAAGATCATGGGATATTCCTTGATGTCTTGCATCAAGACAGGGAAAAATCCCACCTCAGTCAAAAGTGCAGAGAGTCGGTCACCCAAATCCAGCTTGAATCTGATATCGAGCTTACGATGCATGTGGCCGGGTATATGCACCCAAGGACCCTAACCCAATGAGGCCTCTGGAATCATCTCCTCAATTTCATTTGTTGGGGGAGGAGGCACGTCCTCAATGAAAGTGCTAATATCTGCAAAATATATAGTACAAAACTATAATTACACAATTAATTCATTAAACAAGTTAAAGAACATGTTAGAATTAGTTTTATTCTAATGAAGTAAGACATTAAAATGAAACTATATTAATTTATAAAACACCAATATTTAATCTATCATCTGGTGGCTCATCGAGTGCGAAGAGGATGTTCGGACATCCTCGCCAATCTAAACATGTGTAGGGACATGACACCATGATGAACATGTGATCTGTTGCACTTCCTAGTAGCCCTAGTGCATCTAGTGAAATCCTAGCTGGAAACTTTGGCTGGACCCTCTTGGGAATCTTCTCCCTGCACATGCACATCTGCACATGAGTCCTCGGCCTTGTAGGATGACATAAAAAATCCGACCTCATCTTCGGAAACCTCTCAAAAAATAAGAAAAATGGCTCCGATGAAAATGGGAAGTTTGACCTCCCACATATCATAGCATGACATTTATCGAGCTCTATATAAAACTGCCAAAAAAAATGGCAAACCATCTGATACAACATGGTTGTTGTACCAATGAATCAACATACTACAAAAGAGGGAAGCAATGTTCTTCCCATCACTAAGAGTGAGAGGCACCTAACCTCCTCTTCACTGAAAGAGGTGATTCTCAGTTGTCCACCAGACACCTAAAAGTAAGCTGGGGATAGTAAATTAACCCCAATATATTGTTGAGATTACATGAGATGAATCTAATCAACAATACCAACTCGAACATCTGGGAACTGGGGAAAATTCTCCCCTCTCCAAGATATCCCATTGATAAAGTAAATATTCTCCTCAGTGGGATGGTACAGCTAATCTGGACCCACAAAAAAATCCTTTCGATGGACATCCCATCAATGGATCATATGCACCAAAAACTCAGAGTTCCCCTTAAGGGATGTAACTTACTCATAATACTTAAGGAGTCCTACATCCCTTAAGAGAACATGAGTCATTGCAGTAGTAGGGTGAGGGTTCGAATCCCTCTCCTTCTCCCTCACCCCCCATTCTTGTACAACATTGTACATGTCCATACTCTTCTCCTGTTGTTATTGCTTCTCTCTCTACTCATGTCTCTACATTATTAAATATGAAATGCATCATCCTCACTCATACATAAAACATAAAAAAAATCTATTGAATGGTAAATTTATTTGTAAATATGGAAAAATAACTTCCTTCAAAAAACAAGTTAATTTCATTAAAAGTGCACCCAAAAAACAGTCAAGCATCGTTGGCATTGCACATATAGATATTGTGCACATCATGCCTAGTGCGTCAGTGTAAACTAACGAACTGAAGAAAATATGTTATACTATGTTAAGCGGTGCGTTAGAAAATAGTACCGCACCGGGGTGCTATACTACAACACATACGCCCTGGTGCATTAATTTATATTACGCACCACTTAAACAAAAAAAAATATTAAAATATTAGTGCACGTAATCAATTATTTAAAAATTAGGAAACAAATGGTGTGTATATGTTCACTACATGCACCGTTGCATGTAACGAATGTCTACGCATCATCACATAAATGTTTCCAAATTTTTGAGTACAAAACTTTTTACGGTGCGTTCCAGTCATTACTACTGCACCATGTACGGTGTCACCAAAACATTTACGGGGTGCACCACAACACAATGTTACATTTATCGGTGGTGTGTTTAGTAAACATGAATGCCCCAGTGCACACATTTACCAATGCACTCCATAAAAATATATATGATAACAGCGGTGTGCCATGTACTTTAACACCCCAATGCATTATATGTACTTTGACACACTGTCCCACTAATTATATAATTTTCTTCGGTCCATCGTTAAATGGACGTGTCGGTGCATTTATGTTTACCAATGCACCACTGAGAAAGGTAACAATGTACACAATGCACGTTGTAAATTTACAGGTCACACTGTAGGCGGTATGGGCCGAGTGCTTTGTACGCACTATGCAATTTTTTTTTTTTTTTTTACACTTAAAATTTCACTCAATTTTAAATTTTAATCTGGTGAAAACGTAATTTATGAAGAAAAAAGGGCATTGCCTAGACATTTTGTCGTCAGGGAGGCATGGTTGTGACGTACTCAAAAAAAAAAAAAACCCCACTCTTTGGAAAAATTCAGCATTCACACACTGAGTAAGAGATGAAAGGAAGGAAACAAAGGAAAGAACCGATGGAAGGGCGCTTCATACAGGAAAAAGTTTCACTAGTGCTTTTGATCTCTACAACACTGGAAATGGTAAAAATCTTTTTTACCGTCGATAAATTTTTTTTATAGAACCTTGTTCTGGTGTGCTCAATGAACAACCACACTGGGTCATACATGTTTAATGAGCACACTAGTTATATTTAAAAAAAAATATCCCTAGCAACATGCCCATGTTATTGAGCACATGTGCAGACTGGTGCAATTATTACTACATAGTGCACCACCGTACATTTTTTGAAAAACTACAATGGTGCAAAAATATTTGTTTAAGCATTAGACGATGTGGTATAATAATAAACACCTTGGTGCAGTCGGTTTTACATAGTGCACCACGTAAATTTGGAAATTAACCCTAACATGATGCTCCATATTGTAGCACTGGTGTGCATGATATAACAGAGTGCACCGGAATATAATTTTTGACACAATCCTACATTGGTGAGTAAATGTTTTTTATTTAACCATACAACGATGCGCTCTATTAATAGTGCATCGGTGCTTCCCTTTTTATGTTGCACACTAGATCTTTTTAAAATAATGTTATTATGGTGCATCATTATTTCCCGATGCATCCTTATTTCCGTAGTGCACCGTATAATAGTTTTCTTGATTTGAAATAACCCTTCTACGGCATGCTAGTTTTGAGGGCACCTATGTGTCTGTTGTATAAAGTGAACCAATGTGTTATATACTTATAAAAGCATCGAAGTAAAAACATCTACCAAAACCTCTACTTGCTCACCTCTACGATAAATGGATTTATGGGATATTTTTATAGGGGCATCCGCAAAAACCTCTGCTAAAGGGTCTTTTCCTTGTAGTGTAAATTTCTCAAAATATGTGAATAAATCAACCTCTCCCTTAGCCATGAAAAGTGAAATATGCTTATGAATGAGGGGATTTTTCTAGGACACCAATTATCTTCTAGAGGGATTAAGGTATACCAAAACAAGTTAAATATCATCAAACATCTGCCTACTCTTCTAAAAAAAATATATGTCAGAAGCTTCCTTAGACATGCAGGTTACTATAGGAGGTTCATCAAGTATTTTTGCAAGTTTGTCTCCCCTATGGTTACCTTACTATATAAATACATATATTTATGTTAGACACCACAATTCCAGAAGGAATTTGAAAGTATCAAAGAAAAACTCATCACAACCCTTGTTCTTCAAGGTCCCAAATTGAATCTTCCCTTCCATATTCATATTGATGCTTTAGAAAAAGAAATAGATGCATTTTTGGGTGAAAATGAAGAATCTAAGAACACTTATGAAATTTATTTTGTTAGAGAAAACTTGTTTGATGCAAAGCTTAACTATACAATTACTGAAAAATAATTTCTTATAGTGGTTTATGCTCTCAACAAATTTAAGCATTATGTCACTAGATATCAAGTTTTTATACACACAAATCATTCTTTGTTAAAGTATTTAATTAACAAACTTGATATTAATGGAAGAAAAATTAGATGGATATTGTTGTTACAACAATTTGATCTAACCATTCTTGACAAGCCAGGAAGAAAAAATGTTGTTGTAATTTTTTTTATCAAGGATAACAAATCCTAAAAATGAAGACATGGTATCTGATCAATTTCCAAATCAGGACCCTTTTTCAATCTTAGTAAAACCCCCTGGTTTTATATTATATCCAACTACTTGACAACAGGGAGGTTTCCTCAACATATTTTCTACAAGAAAAGATGCAATATTGTTAGAAAAAGTACAAAATATACTTAGCTTACAGAATATTTTTTCAAGATTGGGCCAGATTAGATATTAAGGGGATGTGTAAGGGAATATTAGGTGCATGACATACTCTATGCATTCCATGATGAATCATTCGGAGGACACTACGCAGCAAATAGGATGACCTACAAAATCTTACTGGTCGGTTACTATTGGCCTACCCTACATAAGGATGCTCAACAGTGAACCTCTCACTGTGATGAGTGTCAAAGTATGGGAAAACCTACAAAGATAAATGAAATCCCCCTACAACCCCAAATATCATTGGAACCTTTTGATAAGTGGGGATGGAATTCTGTGGGGTCTATTAACCCCCCTTTAGGAAAAAATATGTACCTTTTTGTATTCATAGATTAAATAACCAAATGGGTTGAGGTGAAAGAAGTGAAGGTAGACATAGAGAAAAAAGTGGTTGAATTCCTAGAGGAAAACATATTCTCAATATTTGGATTCCCTAAGGATATAGTCAGATATCAAGGGGATTAATTCACCTCTAGGATGATAGAAAAATTCACACAACACCATCACATTCACCACAATAATTTCACTCCTTATCACCCACAAGAAAATGGACAAGCATACGTGACTAATATGGAGTTGGAAAACATCCTCACCAAGACAGTCAACATGGAAAATAAAGATTGGGAAAGTGAATTATAGAGGAAATATGGGCATACAATAATTCATGGAATACTACTATGGGGTTTACCCCCTATGAGCTAGTCTATGGAAAGACCCCATGTTTCCCATTGAACTTGAATTTTCCACTATAAGGAAAACATATGAACTTAATATGAACCTCTCATCAGCACAAGAAGAAAGGTTGCAGTAGCTAAATGCCTTATATGAGTATAGGGCGCAATCACTCTACCACACTAAGGTAGTCCAATAACAAAGAAAAATTTGGCATGATAAGAGCATTAAGCTTTTAAATTTCAAAGAACGAGACTAAGAACTCTTATTTGACTCCAAATTCAAAGAATTCAAGGGAAAGTTTATGATCACAATATGGAGGGGACCATACATAATTGAAAATTTTCATGAAATGGCTCAGTCCAAATCAATACCATAGATGAATAAAATATTCCACAAGTGGTGAATGGTTTTAGACTCAAAAAGTACAACAAGCCCTTGAAAAAAGAAGAGTTTACAAATAGATTAAAAGAAAAAAATGGATGTGATTGGAAGCATAAATTCTCCCAATCTATCCCAACATTGAAAAAAAGAATACAATACCTAGGTGAAAACCTCAATGAGTCATTTGGGAGAAATATTTGGTTTAAAACCTCCATGGAGGTAGCCTTAGACTCGAGAAAAATAATATCCCTTATCATGAAAACCCTTATGTGCATGATGAGACAAGGAAATGGTGAAAACTAGAAATGGCACCATTACCTTGAGAAAAAAAATAATAATAATAATTAAAGAAAAAAGAAAAATAATAAATAAATTTGCAACTATAAAATTCCACCACAATATCAGCCAAGACCTAAAGCACCTACACAAAGGAAAATAAATGACAAAAATCAAAATGATAACAAAGAAACAAATAAATACATGGTCCCCTACTGTATTTTTCCCAAGGTCGAGCTCTATTGTAAATCATGTCTATGAAGTGTAAAGCTTGCATTATGAATTGTAATTATGTTTTATATGCAAGTGAGACAAGTTTATATAATCTGGTGGACTTATGTGTTATTAGGTTGGAGAGCCTAAGTGTTAAGTCCGGGAGCCTACTTTTGTATATGTAATCATGCAGAACATTAATAAAAATATAAACACCACTGCGTGCAGACCTACCATGATGAATGAGTGATGGGGGACTAATCTTCCACAGAGTGAGTAAGGGATTGGGAGCTTGAAGGTTGGAAAGAGGGGATAAGCCTAGGGGATTAATTCCTTGGGAATAATATTTTAATATTATTCCAAAAGCTATGTGAAATGTGATGTTTTATCCTAAGTTCTTTGGAAGGATGAGTGAATTCCAAATGGGAAGGAATGAGCTTCATGGGTGACAAGTTTCAACCCAAACGCATGCAGTTAAAACTATTGAGTTGAGCCATGATGGGGGTGGGTGCTCTATTCTGTTGTTGGTTTTCTAAACTGTGTGACCTCGACGTCTGAGCAGGGGATATCACACACAACACTGAAAACCAAAACCATGAGACCTCTGTGATTGTCTGGTGTATTCTCGTTTGGTCTCTGTGTTTGGCCTCCATCCTCGAACTCTGCATAATTTCCTATCATGCATCTTGTAAATGGTAAAATGTGGGCCAAATTGTGTCTTCTATAGAACCCGACACCTAGATAATCACCTGAGCATGTTGTGTTTTAGTGTCTGTTCATTGCCATTTGCGGGACTATGCCCGTGTTATGTTGTGGTCATCATCCTGGTGTCAACTAAGTGCTTGATGTTGTTGCGGTTTCCCTCACTCTGTTGGAATTGAGTCGAAGGGTGTGCTGAAGAAGTGGGTTGTCAGGCCCATGGTAGAAGCAGTGGGTTGTCAGGCCCATGGTAGAAGAAGCAGGTTGCTAGGCTTGTGAGCAACTTCCTCCAAGATAGAGAGTCTGTTGGGAAGTGGTTTTCTCCCAGAGAGATTCTGGCACCAGCTTCATAGCTCTGAGAATTACTGATCTGGCCTGTTGTCGAGGCCCGGAGAGGGAGATGAAGCACCGATGGACTGTGCTTGTGAAGGTGTATACTGCTGGGAGGAATAGGCATGTGGGGAATGAGAGTCTGTTAGTAGTGGGCGTAAGAAGGCATCCTGGGAAGAATCCTTCTGGTTATTCGATGCATTTTTCCCTGTAACCTCAACCTAAACTAGGATTCCTTACCTTGGGTGGAGCTTAGTCCCATCTCGGGGGTGAGCCACTACTGAGAGTGATGAGCAGTGTGGTCTAAGGCTAGGAGGTTTATGGAAGGCCTGCACATGGTTGGTGGAATTACGCTAGTAATAAAAGATAAGTGTTAATTTTGTACTTAATTTATAAGTATATGCATGTCTGTGATGCTTATATGTAACATGTATTATGTGTGCATATGAATTATTGTTAATGCCAGGGATTATTTATGTTAGCAGTAATCTTGTGATTACTTTGAGTTAAAGGTGTTTAATTTGATTTAAATGCATGTTATTAATTAAGTATGAGAATGATGTTGTTCCGCACAGTGGTGTTTTACCCGGCCAGTGGGATGATGACCGGGGGAGTGTTACAATATGGTATCAGAGCCTAGTTTCAATGTTGATCCTAGATGGGCCAGATAAGAGGTCTTTGGACCGAGGTTTTGAGAAGAAATTGTTTCTAGAGGACTAATTTCAGACCTTAGAATGTTTATAAATGTCAACGAACTACTTGAACGTGTTACAAATCTCAGGAGGGATAACACCTTTGAAGTGTTCAAAGGGAGACGAAGATCAAAATCGTCGGATAGAAATTAAGTTCAGAAGGGAGAACACTCATTCATTGGGAAGACGTCATTGAGGAGTGAATCGGGAAGTCAAAATTCTCTGTGGAGAGCTCATGAAATCACGAGGACCGTAGGATCCAGTGGAGATGTAAGGTGGTTAGGAGTTGGACGAATTCACCACCCTAATATCAAGAATCAATGTGAACCATTGATCATGGTCAATATGAGTGATTGATCTCATTTCAACACACGTCGTTGGATCATTTCACAAATTTGGGGTTCGTGAGTTTGGAGGGAAGACCAAATTCTTGGTTTCGCAAAGTTATGAGTTGCGAGGAGCAAGGAAGGAGATCCAGACCATTGGATCCAAGCCACAGGAGATTCGTTCGATCAGAACCTTCACGGGGTATTGCGTATCAGGGGTTCGGGGGTTGAAAGAATTCCTTTTCGATTGTGAAGTCACGAAGTGCCAAGCGTCGAGGGCTCATATGAACACGTAGCACATCCATTAGGTGGGGGCCACATGGTTGATAGGTGGACCTTCTTAACGACACCATGTGTCACAACA
Source organism: Picea mariana (assembly GCA_032191745.1). Lineage (NCBI taxonomy): Eukaryota > Viridiplantae > Streptophyta > Pinopsida > Pinales > Pinaceae > Picea > Picea mariana. The sequence goes on from JASDQU010737983.1 coordinate 53,648, forward strand.
TTGGTGGGTGACAGCTATGCTATGGGCCGAAGAGTAAGGAAATTGAATTTTCGGAAGTTGGGGGTTGGAGAGGGAAGGGATTATGAGAGCCTCGAGGACTGAAACCCTAAAACCTGAAGTCCCGAAGTCCCAAAACATTTGATTACAGAAGAACCATAGAAGATTTTAACCATTGGATGTTGGGTAAATGTGGACCGTCGATCCACCCGATTTGCGCGAATTCAGTAAATTGAAAATCCGGGAGATAGATGTGTGTGCCTTAAACTCTTCGAAGGTAGAAAGCTTGAGTAGCACCTAGTAGTCTATCATTTGGTCACGACCTTTGGTTATGAGGGTAGGTAGAAAGAGGGAGCTATCACCCGAAAATTATAGAGCCGAGCAGAACTCAAAAAATTTGTGAAGTCGAATCGTTTTCTTATTCGCGTTGGTTTATGAATGTTGTAGTTTTATTAAGGGTTGAATTCCTGAAAAAATTTGGTGGACTGCATGTGGTGTGTGTGCAGAGTTCAACGAGTGTCAGGACAGCCGTGAATCGATGCTGAGTATAGAAATGGAAGAGGTGTTGATTTCCTCCAATTCAAAGAACAAAAGAGAAGGAAGGGAAGTCAACTTGGGAGCCGAAGGATCGAACTCCAATGGGCACAGAAGATAATTGGATAAGGAAGGGCATGTGATGAGGTTCATGAGGGTTAGATATCAGCAGGGTAAATTCAACTTAAGGATGTTGAAGAGCCTGGAAAGAATAGAAAAGAAATTGGAAAAGGAGAGTGACACAAGAAAAACAGGGAGTCACATGACCCCTGAGAGAAAAAGAAGATTGAGGAGTGGTAGCAGACATCATCGTCGCTCCCCAAAGTATTATGGTAAGGAAGCACACAATAGTTCGAGCCCATACCGTACTAGAAAACACCAAAGATCTGAAGTGGATGAATTGAAAGGGGAGATGAATAATATTAAGCCTCCTATGTTTGATGGAGAACATAAGAAGGAGGAAGATGTCAAAACATGGTTGCTTGGCATGAGGAAACATTTCCAACTGCGGAATTATTCCTCTCATGCAGAAGTAAGAATTGTGATGTATCAATTAAAAGGAAAAGCATCCATGTGGTGGGATCAACTTGTGCAGGTGCAGCATGTTAGAGAGAAAGATATCACATGGAAGGAATTCAAGAGGTATTTCAAGAGGAAATACCTGACTAAAAGATACTATGATAGAAAGATGAAGGAGTTGTTTGAACTCAAGCTGGGTAGCATGACCATTAATGAATACGAACGAAGGTTTTTGGAATTACTGAAGTATGTTCCATTCATCAAAGATGAGTCTATCGAGATTCATAGATATCTGAGTGGACTTCCACCTCCCATTCATGACAAGATTCAGTATGATGATCCTAAGACTATGGAGGAAACAATAAGAAGAGTGAAATTCTTATATGAACAACAAAGAGAAAATCCTATCTTTTGGAAGGCTTGGGATGACCAGAAGAAGTTTAAGAAAGAACAGAGGCAGAAGGGAAACAAGCCTCCCTTTTTTAGAAATAGTCCTCAAGGACATCCATCATTTAGAAAGCCGAGAATGGCTAAAGTGGGAGAACAAAGGTTGAGATAGATGCCCATTCAGTGTAGGGGTTGTAAAGAGAACCACAAGTACAAATATTGTCTCCATAAAAATGGCAAAGCAAGAGCTGTCCATAATGTTCAACAAGTTGAAACAGTGGACGACATGGGTAGTAGAATGCCAAGGATCTATGCGGCCCTGGATAACAAGCAACCTGAATTTTAGGTGCACATGATTGAAGTGGAAGGTATGATTAACAATCAACCATTTATTATTTTAATTGATTCAGGGGCTAACCATAGTTATATAGATCCTAGAGTGGTGGAAAGTTTTCATTTATCAATAAGCAAACATGAAAATTCTTGGTTAGTGCAGTTGGCTACAGGAACCAAGAGGAAAGTCACTGAGTTGGTTAAGACCTGTCCGGTGGAAATGAAGGGATTGAGCATGGAGGTTGAATTGAATATTTTGTCGTTAGGCTCTTATGACTGTTTAATTTGGATGGACTGGTTGGACCAACGCCATTCCCTCTTGGACTATCGTAACAAGGAATTTGCATGCCTAGATGGGGAGGGGAATCAAGAAACAGTCCAAGGAATTCCTAGAGCTGTTACTGTTAGAGAAATCTCAGCAATGTAGCTAAAGAAGTGCTATAGAAAAGGCTGTTAATTATTTTCATCCCATGTGGGGGAAATGCCTAAGGATAAGGTGTCAAGTATTGAGGATCATGAGGTACTAATAGAGTTTGAAGACACATTTCAGGAGGTACCAAAACTACCTCCGAAGAGAGATATCAATTTCTCTATAAATTTGATGTTTGGAGCAACTCCAGTGTCGAAAGCTCCTTATAGAATGAGTACACTAGAGCTGAAAGAGTTGCAATTGCAGCTTGAAGAGCTTCTAAAGAAGGGGTAAATTCACACAAGCGTGTCACCTTGGGCTGCCCCAGTCCTATTCGTGAAGAAGAATGATGGGACGTTGAGGCTGTGTATTGATTTCAGATAGTTGAACAAAGTAACTGTCAAGAATAAGTATCCTCTGCCGAGGATCAGAGATCTTTTCGATCAGTTGAAAGGTGCAAAAATATTTTCGAAGATAGATCTCAGATCGGGATATCACCAGGTAAGAATAAAGGATGAAGACATCAAAAACCCCGCCTTTAGAACAAGGTATGGTTATTAAGAGTTCACAGTGGTACCGTTTGGGCTGTCGAACGCACCTGTTGTTTTTACGTGGTTGATGAATGGTGTATTCAGGGACTATCTAGAAAAGTTTGCCATAGTCTTCCTGGATGAAATTTTGGTGTATTCCAAGTGAGAGGAAGAGCATGAAA
>JASDQU010737983.1:77514-114184 GCA_032191745.1 Picea mariana
TCTTCATATTGGTCACAGTGGCTTTCGATTTCTTCGGGGAAGAAGGTTTCGGGAGATAAACCTTCCTCTTCTTTAGGGGATCAATCTCGTCTCTAGGCGGTGTTACTTTGCCTGGATTCTATTCAACTCCTTTTCCATTTATTTCTTTCACCTCGTCATCACCGCCTCGGTCAGGTGATATTGAAGCAGTATTTCCTGAGGCACTGCTTAAATCTTCGACCTATTCGGCGTTCTTCATTCTGTTGGGCCTGGGTGTATCATTTTATTTATGCGTGGTCTCTAGGTTGTCATGGTCAGACATCTCTGCGGGGTCTGTCAAAAGAAGGAGGTCTATAGACTAGTCCTTAGTGATCTCCTCTAGGTCTTCTTCTGTGAGCTTATAGTATGACTAAAGTTTCTCCTTATGTTCATCGTCTCACGCTGTAATGTAGATGAAGTGCCTATCTCTGCAGAACTTCATCAGGGGTCGAATCCTTTGTAGAGTGTTCAAAGTCATGCGTAAAAAAAAGTGTAAAAAACAACCTTCGACTGCCATTGTTTGTTCATATCACTCGAGTACCAGAGGGTCGTGAACTTTGCAGCAAGAGGCTCGAATGGTTCAATATCCGAGAAGGTCACACCTTTCATCATATCCCAGCAAAAAAGGTGATAAGGATCAGGAGCCAGCTAAAGTGAAACTTGTAGCCATGATCCTATGCTTCACAACAGTCTAGCTCCAGCTGATTAACTAGGTACTTTGCTCAGTTCATCTGCAAGCCTTCCACGCACTTCCCTGTGAGGTCAACAACAAATTCTATGACCTGCATAGGTTTGTTCTTCCTTAGTAATTTTCTAGCTATGAGCTGGAAGGATAGGCTCACTGTGCCATTCTGATTGGAGGCTACCTTGTAGCCTTGTGTTCCCTTTTCAATATCGCCATATGTATCCTTGATATTTTGTGCTAGCATGTGATCTATGGCTTTTCCTAGATAGAACTCTTGCGAGTCGAGTCCTTGCATACTTAATCCTGTGACCCTATGGATGAACATCATATCGATTGTAATAGGATGGTATAACCATAAGTAGCCACCATGGTAACATGAAAGCAATAGCTTGACACAGGCATTCACTTCCTAGTTCCTTTCAAAGTTTGAGATCTTCATGACATTTAACAGAGTGGACTACGTGAGGTTCATTGTCCATGGTTGGGGATTATCTTGGAGTTTTTCCCCTTCATCCTAATCGGGTATTTATATGAGGCGAGCATATTTTAGTTCTTACGATCTCTGAGGTTGAAGTCACTGAACCTCAAAGCTGTGTTCTTGTCCTGTTGTGCACAAACTACGCGTATCCCCTTAGGGAGGTACATAGTAATCATGGAGTACTCGAAATCTCTTGGCATGCTATCTCAACTCACTGTGCCGGCTAGAGGCAGGATGTAATCAGGCAAGATAGACGAGATCAGCTTCACATTGGCTAAGTCATCTATGTGTTTGGTTCTCTTTTCCGCTGATGGTCGGGATGATTCGGCTCTGCAAGTAGTCGACAAAGAGGCTTGCACTCCCCTCGTCGATGATGCTTGAATACTTGCAGACATTTCTCTTTCATATATTACTCTTTCAGTCATTAGGTCAATGAGAAATTCTTCAAAAAATTCTCTCTGCAATGCTAAGATTGTTCGACATGCATGCTCATGGTTGAATATCTCGGGTTCGAAGGGTAACTTCTTAATGCAATGCGATGAATGGCAATAAAACGATGATCACTGTGGAAAATCAACTAGTCTGCAGACTCAAATTCATAGTTGCAATAAGTGTTCTCATTGCATGGAGCGATGAGATAAATAGATAACTTGGCAATGGATCTCTTGCAATGGGTGAGAATCCTTCATTAACTCAGTTCTGTCTGTTATGGCGTGGTCTCATTGGTTTGGTGGAGATATTTTTGGTCATAAATTCATTTCCACTCGTTCAGGTCATCGGTCTAATGGTTATACTGTCCTCAACATCTCTATTTCTTCACCATGGCGAAGTGCCATGTGACGCAGTTCTGATATCCCGACGAAGTTCCAATTGTGCAAGTTTTCCTTCTGCGAAGTTCCCTCTGGAACCTTCTGTAACTTTTCGATCTTAGCTCTCTTCTTACTTAGTTTTCTATCCTTCTTTCAAGTGAGCTTTGTCTCGGTATTCCCTTTTTCCATTCTGATTCTTATCTTCGTTTGGTAGAGTAACTTCGCGTTGGTAAGATTCTTTCCTAGAAATCAGGGGTAATACATCATATGTATCTGGAATAGGTACTTCAGGATTCTAAGAATCTTCTAGTGTTCTTCCTATTTCGACATCCAAGTCTCTGATTTTAAATACCTTTGCTTGGTTATGTTGCTCTTCAATCAAGTGTGCAATCCTTCTAGTCATGAAATCTTTTAACTCTTCCTTCTTCTGGTCTAGGATTTCCTCTTCTTTCCTTCTAGCCTAATCTCCTTCAATCCAAGGTTTTCCTAGTAACATAGAAAATGGAGCGTTGTTCTCAATAAATTTAACAACTTCAAATTATTCATCTGTCTAAGTTCCATTGGAACTCATAGATATCTGGGTGAGATTTTCGTATAGGGTTATCATCTTTCCTCTGAATAATCCTATTCCTCCTAATGAAGGAACCATAGCAGGCTTTCCTATAATTTACCAAGTTCTTTATGTCATAATATTCACCTGTGTTTTCTCATCCAGAACACAGTCAATGTTGAATTCTCATTTTATTGCTTGAATGCATTCTTTTTCTTTGAATATCTCTGGTAATATGATATGTCGATGGTCATTCAGGGTTTCTTTCATCTATAGCAATACTTTTTCTGATTCTTTCTGGGGTTCTGCCATAATCTCAATTGCTTGATATTTCTTGTGGTATTCTTGTCTCATATTCATCCTTTCAACATTAGCAATCATTCTAGGGAAATCAAAAACTTCATGGTCCATAGCTTTGCAACGGAGGAAACTAGGTCTTCTTCCAGGGCATTCCTTAGCTAGATGTCTCGATTTTCTGCAATTGTAACAAAGGGTTAATCCTATCTTTCTCTTCAAGGATCCCCAACCTTTCCTGTACTGCGCACTAGGATCATGGTAGCTAACCTACAAAAAATTCTTTCTAGGATCCTGCATCCATTTGTTAGTCCAAATATTCTCTCTATGCATAGGTATAACATATCTTTCACTATTCTTATCATATCTACTCATTTCAAATCTTCTTTCATCTATCAGTGCCCTAGTTTTCAAGATAAGACAAATCTTATCAAATATACCTAGATCCATACTTTAGAAACAAAAATTTCCACTAATCTTATCTTCAACAGAGCACAAAGCTTCCAGATCTAAAACTTTTCACTATTCTTACCTCTACCAGAGCACAAAGTGTTTAGATATTACCTCTTTTCTTCAGATCGGGCTTCTTTTCTTAGCACAGAGCTTCACAGATCAAGTAGAATATTGCACACTAGTGTGAAAGATCTACGCATAGAGCTTTGATAGTTTTAGGTTAGATCTTCGCACAAAACTTATTTTTCCTTAGTTCCCAGCAATCACAGTTTCAGGTCCTACAAACAGAACCATTTGTTGGCACAGGGGTAGACCCAAGGTTCAATTCTACAACAACACACCAACAAAACCCTAAATACTGGCCCTTTATGAAACACTTGCGAGGAATATGAAGTCTCACCCAAGGTAGAGGAAGGGGTGGTTGCAGGAATTAGATGTCTACAACCTTAGCTGAGACGCAGATCTGTGATTCTAACACTCAACAGAGCCCTCAACAGTTAACATTCATCAATATTCAATCTCAGTTACAACATAGTTAAACCCTAATTACAGAGGATCATAGTATTCATTCATATCTAGCATCTAGAAGCCCTTAGCATGATGGAACGGATCATATCTAGCAGATTCAAGAACTAAGAACAGTTATATAAGTCATATCTAACATCCATCCATTAATCACTAAGCATCAACAAAGCATTCATCTAAATTAAAGCACTAAGCATATTCACATATAAATACATTAACAGATCACACAACGCAGAGAAACACAGCATGTATGTGGTTCACCCCTACCCTAGGTCTATGTCCACCAATTCTTTGTCTTCTTTATTATCTTCGTTCAATGCACATAGGCACAAGACCCACTTCTCATAGGACAGGAGATCTGTGTGCACCTTTCCAGATCCGCTTTCCCTGAGTTAGGTCACAACACAAAGCCTCATTACACAATCTGCACACCAGTTTCTTACAATCACTTGCACTTAGCTTTGCAAGTATTAACACATAGTATGCACAAAGCACTTATAACTCTTGATCACACAAATCCAACTATAGCACTTAGCCAACTTGCCACTACTACCTCTTACCTTACCTGACCTTCTATTTATACATTATAAAATAGGCCTAAACATGGGTAAACCCATGGGCTCACATTCCCATACCCATTACATAATCCTTAATCCTAAAAAGGGCCCTAAAAGGGATTGAGATCCCTTAATATCTGCTTCGTCTTGCGCTCTACCTTCGATAGCCTCTCAAAGTCCCAAAATTAGGTCAAACATGACCAAGACTCCTCAAAACTTGGTGAAGGGCCAAAAATCTTCGACGCTATAAGATCTGACAGTCATGACTAATTACGGGATTGGAAATAGGAAAACATTTATTTCTCCTTTTGATCTCCACAATCTATCCCTGTCGTTGATCTGGTGATTGCACATCCAACGATTACAACTCAATCCAAATTAATCTGATCATTTGTTGGATCAACCACAGTCGTCAATATTCGAGTCTATGAGATCTGACGATCTAGACCAATTGCAGGATTGGAACTAACGAGTCATTTAATTATCCTTCTGATCTCCGCAATCTATCCATGTTCTTGATCTATCTTGCAAATCCAATGTTCACGTCCCTCCAACTGTCCTCAAGCCCACTGTCACTCATATGATCGATGTCCATTATATGAGATGATCAAAACTGTCAATTTCTTGATCGGACAATTGCTGAGGCTTCTCACCTTTTCTTGTGCATTGGTTGAATTCTCAATATTTCCATTGATCCTGACGATACTTATCCAATCCACTCTTCATTCTCTTCTGTACTACGTTTTCCCTTCTAAGATTTGATCTTCATTTGCTTATGTACTATGTTTTCCCTTCTGAGCTTTGATCTCTGCATATTGTTCGCTTCTTCTCCTGACATTACTCTTTTGATTCAGAGCTTTGATCTCTGCATACTGTTCTCTCCTCCTCCTGAGCTTACTCTTTCAATCTCTGCATACTATTTGACATTTTCTTCTAACTGATATACTTTTGACAACAATGAAAATCTCCTCTATGTTAAATCAAAATGATAATTTATCATAACAACAAATCATCACATCGAATGTTGACATCAATGACAATATGTCCAATAGTTCCCATGTTATCTTTGAATTTGTTCCCATAAAATATTATAACTCTACATTATTCTCACACATCTACCAAGAGCTTGCATGTGCCTTGCCAAGTTATCTTCTTTTTCGTAGTGCTACTATAATATTGGTCAGATTTTTTTTGCATAGAGTATTATAACCCTGCATGATATTTGTCTCTACAGAGTAGTATAAACATATTATATTGAAGCATGGATGTTGTCTTCATACCTAGCCTATTATCCTAGACTGTTATCCTAGCATTGAAGCCTGGATGTTGTCTTAATTCTCCTACATAATACTCTAACCCTATAGGTGCCTTTTTCTGGTAGTATTAAAGAAGTTCTCCCATAGAGAAAATTCTCCATAGAGTCATCATAAGACTTGCATTTTTCCTTCTACTTGGAGCTATGTAAGGTATTCATATTCACCTTCTTCTTGACTAGTTTGTCACATCCTAAAACCCTGGTAAATATGTTGTATGGCCCGTCATGAGAATGTAAGTGAAAGGATTAAAAGTTTCCTATAACAATAAATCATCACCAAGCCATCCTTTAATTGTTGTCCCAATATTTGGTGACTACCAGAATTTCAGTCCTTGACTACTTGCATACCTACAACAAAGCTCACATAGTTGTTTTTTTTTATCTTCATAAGTTGAAAATGGGAGTTTGGTTTAACAAAAGGGAGTCAACAGACCCTTGTAAGGTATACAATAGCCCTGATGTAGTGGAAATTTTTCAATACAACAAATGTCTTATGTATTTTTATAGGTTAAGAGGGTATGATGATGAAATTTCCTTGGAGTTTTCATTGAATTTTCAAAACAACAGAGGATAGGAGTATATCACTGTTGTGAGAGGAAAAAAACTAAATGTTGATGAAGCCACAACAAAAAAAGTCTCAAGCCTTCCCATGGGTTTTACGTGGGACAAAGATGAGAGAAAGGAGGCCAATGGTGCTAATAATCTCTTCTTCCATGGTTATATAGATCCTACAGAGGATAAAAATGGGGTAAAGAGTGAGATATTAACTGAGATATGGCCTAATGTGGCCTACCATTTTCTTAAATACATCACATGTGAAGGGAGGCTAAGTGTAGTTTATACCTACCATTTCAAATTTCTACATTAAATGAGGCATTTGTTCCATTTAAAGCTTCAAGAGAACCTCAACATCTCTTACTTTCTCTTACAATCTATAAAAGAGATTAGTGAAAATTTTCAAAAGGGGAAGAAGTATGCATTACCAAACCATGGCCTCATCAAACTCATAATATGCGAGGCCTTATAAAATATGAATATTAAAATATCATGGGAATAGTTTGTGGAGACATAAATATGGAACTTGTTATAGTCTCAATAGGATATTCAAGAGTCAAACCCCTAAAGGGATGTGAAAGGGAAGAAGAAGGACAATAGAGAGGGAACTTCCAAGAAAAAAAACTCTCAAAAGAAAATTAATATGGAGTCTATTATCACTCCAAGAGTCACCCTAGACTGTAATCAGGTGATCTTGGTAACATGCAAAGAATTCAATTTAATCTTGAAAGATAAGCTTTAAAGTCACATGGATTTGACCATAAGGACAATCAAATTCATATACTATACACATTTCCAACTATATCCTTAAGAAAACATGGCCTTAGCAACTTCAGTTCAGACAATAGACTTGATAAATGGATGAGGAAAAGAAAACTATGATCTGAAAATGTCAGAGATACTTCCGTCACTTTAAAACAGTCATCTCATAGTAAAAGATATGTGTATTAACAAATTCTATATCACCAATGCAAAGAACGAAGAACATCACTCAATCACTGTATGAATAAGAAGAAGAATAAATCAGTCACTAGTTAATATTAGTACACAGAGAAATATAGAAATGGAAAAATAAAAACTGATCTCCATTGATAACGAATCACAAGTCTAGACAAATACAGAGAGAAGAAAATAACACAGTGATAACCACTATGAATTCCTCTGGGTCCAAAGCCTCCTTCTCCTAGCTCCTTCTAACCCTACTCTACTCTTGTACCATGAAATATATAGAACCATAGGTCCTTTCCAGATCACCAATTCGAACTCCAACCCCTTTCCCAAAATAGAAACATTTACAAAAAGAGAATGACACGTTTTAACTAATTTCCTGCTTTTTGGGAGGTGAAATTCTGAAAAATAGGATTCCAAACACCACTTGTAATTCTCAAACCATAATAGTTTTGTAAAATATGAGAACGATTTTTGTAGATAAACTTGTTATGAACAAAAACTCTCTCTGTTTCTTTAAATTCATCTCCAGTTGGCTGCAACATGCGTCACAAAAACATGTCTCAAACATGAAATCACAAAAACTGAAAACATAGGGCTCAAAGATTCTTTTGAATCTCCCAATCCGTGACACCTGTGTGAAAAATGAAAGAGGTTAATGTGCCTGTGTGTTATTTCAAAATTTAGGTAGCGCGATCAAAATACGCAACACCTTCACTTGGACATGTGCAGAATGGGTAGCAACCTCAGGTAGTAGCAACGTCATTAGTCTTAGGTGATTCGACAACATTGTGGGTAGAAAACTGGTGGAATATCAAGAATAGACTATTCTGTAGCACCATAGCACTATGGAATGTCTGCGCTACTATTTTTGAAGGGATTAATTCTTTGTGAAAACCCAAAGCTATGAACAGTAAGTACTATAAGTCTGTATAGCCTGTGTAGGTTATTTAGTTTCTTATGGAGAGGCAGGCCTATTCTAGCTGAAAATTATTATGCTAACATAGGCTCCATGGGGGATAGAGTCCTCCCTGTGAGGCTCTAAGAACTCTTGTAGTTTCAGTTCCTTATCCTAGGACTACTCCCAACCTTTAACCTTTGCAACATACTCTGCAAACATCCACAACTTTGTATTGTGTCTAGGCCAATGGGATATGGAGTCAACATTCAACCATTCTCTAAAAAACTCTCAAGGTCTGCCTTTATTCACACAAACTGACTGTTATTTCTGCAAACTGAAGGGAAAAGAAATGCTCAGGAAGTGAGCTTATTTCCTACCCTAATATACTCTAACCAAATCTGCAATTGGTTAGGTAAGGGAAAATTTCCACAGTAACCATTCAAGCAAATTCATGAATGAAGGAAACCCATCCATACCACTGATCAATATAGAATAATAGAGGTCTGAAAATAGAGATAAAAATTCTTTTAGAGAAACATGTTTACCCATGAATACCTGTGAAGTAATGAAAACTGGAATTTTTAGACAATATGAAACATATGATTCCATATAAGCTACAATTGGATCCTCGAGACCATGGTTGGAAACTTGTTGATTAAGAAAATACAACTTCTCATACATGCATTCCCCTTTGCTTGAAAAAAAAAAACCTTCTGGTTTCCTTGAGATCTGATTTTGATCATCAACAATTTCAGTCTCTTTGTTTTCAGCATGATTATCACAAGATAGTGGTACAACCGGGTTTAAATTATACTGATAAATGTGATCAGCCAAGAACATATAGTTATCTATGCAATTATCAGTTATAATATGTTCAACATGCTTTGAAAATTGATCATAAACTAGACATGCGTCCTTGTCCATAGAAAAATATGCAAATGTTGAAGAATTTGATTCCAAATGTGAATCATACTTGCATCCTTGTCGATGCTCCAGATCTGATTCATACTCATTTTCTTCTTGCTGCAAGTCTAAAATATACTAACAATCCTCTTGCTCATATGCGTGAAGATTTTCAAAACAAACCTACTCTTGGATCCTCCCAGAAGCATGAATCTTCTCCTCAACTTCTTGGGCATTTTCAAATAAGCATGTTAAGAATGAAGACTTCCTTTCTAATAGGAGAAGGACAAGCTCTGAATGTTGATCCATAACATAGTATACCATGGAAATGGTCTCTGCAGGTCAGATTTCCATTGGCATGCTATGATAAACACTGTAAAACCTCTTGTTGAATACATCCAAGGCTTCCTCTTCCTCTCTCCTTAAAGCATTAAAATCATACAAATATTGATCAAGAGACTTGTTCTCACCCCAATACTTCAAAAATGCATTGCATAGCTCGATCCAAGATCTAATCGAATGGACTCCCAAACTTTTAAACCACACAACAACATCTCCAAACAAAGATGTGGAGAACAACCTCATGGTAACATCATCATGTACTAGCTTAAAATGATCAACAAATTTCTTGAAGGCCCCCATGTGTCTCTCAGTTGTAACACGATCCTCTCCAAAAAATCAAGGAAGATACTCAAAGAAATCATGAGGATAAGGATGAAGGTGATATGGCAACCTTAAAGGTTTAAACATCTTGTCTCTAATTCTAGTTTGAAAAATAGTGGGCTCAATATGAGTTTTAATAAGCTAATGGCAAGGATCAACAGTAAGAGCGGAAGGTGATGAGATCTGAGAAGGATTTGAATTAGTTTCAACTTCCTCAATCTTACAAGGGTGATCAAATTCAGGAGGGATTTAAATACAAAGCTCAACCTTATGAAGAGGGTGAGGTGAAGATACAAGATAAACATCTACAACATTGGTAGAAGGCAGGTCTTCTTCTTCCAAGGATGGATATATAAAGGAAGGCTTATGATAATTCGAATATACAAAGAAGAGGATAACCATCTTTATATGTAAAGGGAAAGAGAGAGATGAGTTGATAAAGAAAAACAAGAGTTCATGGAGAAATATCATAAGTTGATACCTGGTCATCCCCTTTTGTGTGGTCATCTTTTTGTCAACAGGATCCTCCCCAGTGGAGTCTTTGATTGTGGAGTCTCCAGTTAGATAATACAGTCAAATTTTTTGTGTCCCTCTCTCATCTACCATCAAGAGCTAGATCTATGTCGTTCTTCCCAGGGAGCTCTTCAATCTGCTCAAATCTTTCCCTAGCAATAGTGCCAATTATGTTATCACTCCAAGATTCACTCTAGACTGTAATCAGGTGAGCTTGATAACATGCAAATAATTCAAATTTAATCTTGAAAGATAAGCTTTAAAGTCACAGGGATTTGACCATAAGGACAATCAAATTCATCTACTGTACACATTTCCAACTATATCCTTCAACAAAAGTGGCCTTAGCAACTTCAGATCAAACAATAGACTTGATAAATGGATGAGAAAAAGAAAACTATGAACATGTAAAAGATACTTCCAACACTTTAAAACAGTCATCTCACAGTAAAAGATATGTTTATTAACAAATTCTATATCACCAATGCAAAGAACGAAGAACATTGCTCAATCATTGTATGAATAAGAAGAAGAGTAAATCCTTCACTCTTTAATATTAGTACATAGAGAAATATAGAAATGGAAAAATAAAAACTGATCTCCATTGATAAGGAATCACAAGTCTGAACAAATATAGAGAGAAGAAAAGAACACAATGATAACCACTCTTAATTCCTCTGGGTCCAAAGCCTCCATCACCTAGCTTCTTATAACCCTACTCTACTCTTGTACCATGAAATATATAGCACCATAGGTCCTTTCCATCTCACCAATTCAAACTCCAACCCCTTTCCCAAAATAGAAATAGTTACAAATAGAGAATGACACATTTTAACTAATTTCCTTCTTTTCACGAGGTGAAATTCTGAAAACTAGGCTTCCAAACGCCACTTGTAATTCTCAAACCATAATAGTTTTGTAAAATATGAGAACGGGTTTTCTATATAAACTCTTTATGAACACAAAATTCTCTCAGTTTCTTTAAATTCATCTCCAACTGGCCGCAACAGGTGTCACAAAAACATGTCTCAAACAGGAAATCACGAAAATGGAAAACATAGGGCTCAAAGATTCTTTTGAATATCCCAATCCATGAAACCTGTGTGAAAAATTAAAGAGTTTAATGTTAGTGGGTCCGTTCTTGACAATAACCTCCTTTATATTTTTAAAATTCATCTTATTTCACCCAGAAATCCTTCTGGAAGTCAATTGTTCAAATATGTCAGTTCAATAGTCTTAAAACAGAGTTTCAACAGCACATTTTGTAGCTATACTTCTATGTCAAATAACTCTTTGACCATAGCACATTTTGAAAAAATGAGAGAGGTTTTTGTTATCTATTATCTTCTAAAACAAAACCTCCTCTAGTTTAAAAAAATACCTTCTCAATTGTTCATAGTAAAAGTTTTAATTTTGTCACTCAAAACTGGTAGAAACATCTTTGCATAGTTCTGTCAGAATTTAGGTAGTGAATTTAGGTAGCGCCCATCTGTGTCTCCTGTCAAAATTTAGGTAGCGACCGCCTATTTGTTCTATCAAAATATAGGTAGCGCCATCAAAATATGCAACACCTTCAATTGGACATGTGAAGAATGGGTAGCAACCTCAGGTAGTAGAAACATCATCAGTCTCAGGTGATTCAACAACATTATGGGTAGCAAACTGGTGGAATATAAAAAATAGACTATTATGTAGGCCATAGCGCTACAGAATGTCTAAGCTACTACTTTTGAAGGGATTAATTCTTTTTGAAAACCCAAATCTCTGAATAGTAAGTACTAGAAGTTTGTATAGCCTGTGTAGGTTATTTAGTTTCTTATGGAGATGCAAGCCTCTTCTAGTTGCAAATTCTTGTGCTAACATAGGCTCCATGGGGGGTAGATTCCTCCCTGTGAGGATATCAGAACTCTTGTAGTTTCAGTGCCTTATCCTGGGGATGCTCCCAACCCTTAACCTTTGCATCTTACTCTGCAAACATCCACAATTTTGTATTATGTCTAGTTCATTGGGCTATGGAGTCAACATTCAACCATTCTCTAAAAAAATCTCAAGGCCTGCCTTTATTCACACAAACTAACTATTATTTCCACAAACTGAAGGAAAAAGAAATGTTTAGGCAGTGAGCTTATTTCCTACCCTACTCTACTCTAACCAGATCTGCAATTAATTAGGTAAAGGAAAATTTCCACAATAACCATTCAAGCAACTTCATGACTGAAGGAATCTCATCCATACCAATGATCAATATAGAATAACAGAGGTTTGAAAACAGAGATAAAAATTCTTTCACAAAAACATGTTTACCCATGAATACCTGTGAAGTAATGAAAATTGGAATTTTCAGACAATATGAAACATATGATTCCATACAAGCTGCAATTGGATCCTCAAGACCATGGTTGGAAACTTGTTGATTAAGAAAAGACAACTGCTCATACATACATTTCTCTTTGCTTGAAAACAAACAACCTTCTGGTTTCCTTGAGATCTAATTTGGATCATCAACAATTTCAGTCTCTTTGTTTTCATCATGATGATCACAAGATAGTGTTACAACTAGGTTTAAATCATACTGATAATTATGATCCGTGAAGAACATAAATTTATATATGCAATTATCAGTTATAATATGTTCAACATGCTTTGAAAATTGATCATAAACTAGACATGCATCCTTGTCCATAGAAAAATCTACAAATGTTGAAGAATTCGATTCCAAATGTGAATCATACTTACATCCTTGTCATTGTTCCAGATTTGATTCATACTCACTGTCTTCTTACTGCAAGTCTAAAATATGTTGACAGTCCTCTTGCTCATATGCATGCATATTTTCAAAACAAACCTACTCTTGGATCCTCCTAGAAGCAAGAATGTTCTCCTCAACTTCTTGGGCATTTTCAAATAACCATGTTAAGGATGAAAACTTTCTTTCTAACAGGAGAAGGACAAGCTCTGAATGCTGAGCCATAACATAGTATAACATGGCAGCGGTCTCTAAAGGTTGGATTTCCACTGGAATGCTATGATAAGCATTGTAAAACCTCATTTTGAAGACAACCAAGGCTTCCTCTTCCCCTCTCCTCAAATCATTAAAATCATACACGTATTGATCAAGGGAATTTTTCTCACCCCGACACTTCAGAAAGACATTCCATAGCTCGATCCAAGATCCAATGGAATCGTCTCCCAAACTTTTAAACCACACAACAACATCTCCAAACAAATATTTGGAGAACAACCTCATGGTAACATCATCGTGTACTATCTCAAAATGATCAACAAAGTTCTCAAAGGCCCCCAAGTGTCTCTCAGTTGTAACACGATCCTCTCCAGAAAACTGGGGAAGATACTCAAAGAAATCAAGAGGATAAGGATGAAGGTGATATGGCAGCCTTAAAGGTTTAAACATATTGTCTGTAATTCTAGTTTGAAAACTAGCAGGCTAAATATGAGTTTTAACAAGTTGATGGCAAGGTTCAACAGTAAGAGAAAAAGGTGATGAGATCTGAGAAGGCTTTGAATCAGTTTCAACCTCCTCAAGGTTACAAGGGTGATCAAATTTAGGAGGCATTTCAATACAAAGATCATCCTTATGAATAGGTTGAGATGAAGATACAGGATCAACATCTACAACATAGGTAGAAGGAAGGTCTTCTTCTTCCAAGGATGGATATATAAAGGAGGGCTTATGATCATTTGAATAGACAAAGCAGAGGATAATCCTTTTTATACGTAAAGGGAAAGAGAGAAATGAGTTGATAAAGAAAAACAAGAGTTCATGGAGAAAGCTCATAAGTTGATACCTGGTCATCCCCTCTCATATGGTCATCTTTCTATCATCATGATCCTCCCCAGTGGAGTCTTTGATTTTGGAGTTGTCAGTTAGATAATACAGTCATCTTTTTTGTGTCCCTCTCTTGTCTACCATCAAGAGCTGGATCTATGTCGTTCTTCCCATGGAGCTCTTCAATATGCTCAAATCCTTCCCCAACAACAATGCTAATTATGTTGCAACTCTAAGAGTCACCCTAGAATGTAATCAGGTGATCTTGGTAACATGCAAAGAATTCAAATTTAATCTTGAAAGATAAGCTTTAAAGTCATAGGGATTTGACCATAAGGACAATCAAATTCATCTACTGTACACATTTCCAACTATATCCTTCAGCAAAAGTGGCCTTAGCAACTTCATATCAGACAATGGACTTGATAAATGGATGAGGAAAAGAAAACTATGATCTGAACATCTCAAATATACTTCCAACACTTTAAAACAATCATCTCACAGTAAAATATATGTGTATTAACAAATTCTATATCACTAATGCAAAGAACGAAGAACATCACTCAATCATTGTATGAATAAGAATAAGAGTAAATCAGACACTCTTTAATATTAGTACACAGAGAAAGATAGAAATGGAAAAAGAAAAATTGATCTCCATTGATAAGGAATCACAAGTCTGAACAAATACAGAGAGAAGAAAAGAACACAATGATAACCACTCTGAATTTCTCTGGGTCCAAAGCCTCCTTCCCATAGCTCCTTCTAACACTAATCTACTCTTGTACCATGAAATATATAGCACCATAGTTCCTTTCCATCTCACCAATTCAAACTCCAACCCCTTTCCCAAAATAGAAACAGTTACAAATAGAGAATGACACGTTTTAACTAATTTCCTTCTTTTCAGGAGGCGAAATTCCTCATCCCGACATAAACGTCTTTACATAGTTTGGTTTCTGCCAGAATTTAGGTATCGAATTTAGGTAGAGGTCATCTGTGTCTCCTGTCAAAATTTAGGTAGTGTCCGCCTGTGCGTTCTGTCAAAATTTAGGTAGCACCATCAAAATACGCAACACCTTCACTTGGACATGTGCAGAATGGGTAGCAGCCTCCGGTAGTAGCAACGTCATCAGTCTTAAGCAATTCGGAAACATTGTAGGTAACAAACTAGTGGAATATCAAAAATGGACTATTCTATAGCACCATAGCACTACATAATGTATGGGCTACTACTATTGAAGGGATTAATTCTTTGTGAAAACCCAGAGCTCTAAACAGTAAGTACTACAAGTTTGTATAGTCTGTGTAGGTTATTTAGTTGCTTATAGAGAGGCAGGCCTCTTCTAGCTGCAAATTCTTGTGCTAACAGAGCCTACTCATAAATAAATGGCTTCCACCTTGATAATTATGAGAACAATCCCTAGAAAACCATTGAAACGCAAGGAGAATTATACACCCCAAGAGAAGAAAAGGAAACCCTACAGGAAGGATATGACTAGATACCGTGCCACTCCCAAACTAACTATTCATGTCTCTTCTATAGTAAAATTGGATCACTCTTCCAACCCTATAGGAATCCCATCAAGAGAACCTAAGGAGGTTGAGGAAATGCAATAAGATACCAAGGAAGAAGATAAAATAATAGTCACAAACATTACACTACATACCACCCTCAAAGATTTTGAGGTAGTGAAGGTTGAGGCACTTAATTGGAAAAATATAGCAGAGAGAAAGAAGATAAAAGAAAATAAAAGTGGGGAAGAATAGAAATCCTATAAAATCACCTACATCATCTACATGAAAGTATCCATATCATTAAAATGAAAGGGATTGATGACTACAAGCAATTGAATATGGAAATCAGACCATAAGGAGAGAATTATAGAAAGCAAAGGAGAATGAGGCTACCCTATCTAACATGGTAGAAATAGTGAAAGTGTCAAAGAAAACTATTGTAAAGTTTCCTTTATTAATGATGTTTTCCCTTTATCAAGGTAATTAGAGAGAGACCTGGGATATCAAAAGCCTTGACTAGTATATAGGTGCATGAGCATGTCGTGATATTCACAAAAACCCACTAAAATTATTGAGCTTAAAGGATTTTAGAAAGTACCCACCTACTGAAATTTCAGTAAGGTACTTAACCTTACTAACCTAACTAGATATTGATTCAAAAGAATATCTTTTGGACATAAACTATGAATTTGATCTGAGGAAATAATGAGAAATAATAAACCCTTTGATATCCATTGATCAATCCCCCCCCCCCCCCTCAGTATCCACTTGAAACCTGAACCCTCTATGGAAGCCCTTATGAAATGATGTGAAAAACCCTTACATATATCAGCCTTGTTTAAGCCTAATCAAGCCTTCATCATTGGAGTCAGACTATTTTTATTTACTAACCACTCCTTTTGATGATGACACTATCTCAATAGTATCATCGTGAGTTGACATCATAGGGTCAATGCACTGATAAAGAATTCCTTTACCGAGAAATCCTCTGACAAAGATACCCCATTCGACGTAAGGACCATATGCCTTTTCCAATCATCCTCTATTCCATGCATACATTCCAGAAACAGACTAACCTTTGAATTATTTGTAAATTTATCATTGTAAGCATGAAAAGGTGGACCCCCCACCCTATTTCTCGTTTACTCTATACATGATTTTAATCAATGCATGATTCCTAAGACAAAACTCCTTTTCTTCATCGGGACATATAGTAAACACTTACCCATATCTTCTGACATCCCCTCTTGAGAAATATTTCAATGATGACCGTATACATGGGTTAAGTATGATGTAACAAGGAATCTCTTTTGAGCATATGTGTCATAAGGATATTATTATTTCAGGCATTCAAGAACCAATCACTATATAACATGGAAGTCGAGCCCCTGACACAAATTTTCACTCTAAATTTAATTAAGAAAAAATATTTACTACACTATACATGATATGTGACCCGTTAGGAACCTCACCTCCCTAACCCCTCATATAGATATAATAATATATTTTATGTGTAATAAACATCACCATTAGTTAATAAGGCCTATTTAATAACTATGAACAAGTCAATGTAAGAAGACCTAATAGAAGCTTTCACTTCTAGAAAGATCTTCCTCTAGAATGTTCTTTAGAAGATAGAATTAGTATAAATAAGAGTAGGAGGCATGATAAAGCTTTGTCTTTAGAATCATTGTAATAGAGCGTTGCTCTGCTGGAGGTTTCCCCATCAAATAGGGAAGTGAACGTTGCTCCCATTTCAATAAAGGTATCATTATGTGTGTTATTCTCCACATTTTGTTGTTCTATTTGTAATTTCCATTATATTTGTGTTTCTTCTTAATATCACATACCAAGTGCATAACAAGTGGTATAAAAGCACTTTCCTTGACAGGAATCGTGGGTAATTTTTTTTTCTAGCATAGAGACATGTTCCAATGTCTTTAAACTACAGTGATATATCATTCAACGCATAAATACATGGTCAACGAAGCATACACATAGGAAGTAAAAAAGTTTTTTTAGTTCACATTGTTGGACACCCTTGTAACCCCTATTGATACCCCTTCGAGTGGTAGCGCTTTAGACAATAAATGTATATTGAATTTTACTTCCAAATACCTCTGGTATATTGAGATCCCCTAGGTATCCTAAAAACAATCATACATCAACTGATTGACCACCTGACTGCTATAGGGACATTGAGAATGACATTTGGAAAGATACTCTCTAGTATCTGGGTAATCGAGTAGTACGAATGAGGGTACAGTCTAGCCTTCTTAGTTGGTTCGCTAATATATTAGGTCGAGAAATATTGTTCAACCCTACATGTATATCAAAGAGTTATAGCACAGAGAAAACATTTTTTTGTGCACCCTGCAAACCTTAACCCTTGGGATAGAAATAGAATAGAATAGGAACAAACAAGGTCTATTGTTGTGCAAGCTTTCCTCTTGCACTCGGGTTGTGAAATTACTACACATTTTTTCTATTAAAAATATGGGAATTTCAACATTGAAATATTATTCAATTTAGAGTATAACTCCATAGGAGTAAAATAAAACAAATGGGGCTTGTCAGCACCCTTATTTTGGACCTATCTCATTAGATTCCCCTTTTCACCTTGATTGTTTTGATACTATCATTTTTAACCTTTTTTTACTTTCCCACACCCTTATTTGAGACCTATCTCATTGGATTCCCATTTTCTCCTCTATTTTTGTGATACATATAAATTTTAACCTATTTTTACCTATGCTCACCCTTGAGTGCTATCTCATTAGCTTCCCCTTTTTTCCATAATCGTTGAGATACCTATCATTTTTTACTTTTTTTTACCTCATGGACCCACCCCTCTCCTCATGGCTCCCACCCACCAAGAAGAAACCAACCAAAAATCGAGTACTAACCTTACTTCCCTTCAGGCCCAAGTAAATAGGGACATTTCGACCATTCATGCAAAAATGGACCACACCCAAGACTAGATCGGTATCCACATTGTTGAAGTCCATTCCGCTCTAAACTAATTCAGGAACAAATTCCATGGTCCTTGCTCCTCTGATGCATCTCTATAATAAAGGTTTTGAATCCAACCATTCTCTACACTTTCATTCGAACTCCTTACCTCATGACCCCCATCTCTCCAGAGTCGAGGTAAAAAAATTTGATGGATCAGATCCATAAGATTGGGTTAATTAGATGGAATAGTATTTCTCCCTACATAGTATCACTGATGAGTTAACCAAGCTTCCTTATGGAATTCTATATTTGGGTTCAGAAAGATGGAAATGGTGGAAATGGCATCATAATGCACGCTAAGGGTATTTTTCTTGGTCATAGTTTTTTGCAGAGTTGTATGAATGCTTTGACATAGACACCCTCCATTTAGGACATTTGAACAAGTTGAAAGAGTATGGAACAATGGAATATTTATTGCTTCCTTTGAGCACTTGGCTTTCCGAACAAAGGGAATGGCATATTATTTCTTCATGGAATTATTTATCAGTGGCCTCAATGATGAAATTAGTGCCCTGGTCATCATGGCTCGCCCTCAGACTTGGTTGGAAGCCACTAAGCATGCCAAGGAGGAACAATAGATTATCTTGTCCTATAGAAGAAAATCCACTTTTTTCCCCCACCCTAAACCCAACACCCCTACCCCTTGGTCCACTCCTCTCAAGGTCCACAAGTTAACACAGGAATAAATGGATGAACTCGAACTCAAAGATCTTGGCTATAATTGTGATGATAAATAATTTCCAGGGTACAAGTGTAAAGAAAAGAAACTTTTTATGGCCATTTTCGAGGATGTTTCTGATGAATATGTTGAGGTTTCACTGGAAGCAGTGCTACCCCCAACCGATGATATTACACTACCATATGATCCTCTTGAATTTGAACCACTGATTTTGATGCATTCTCTCAATTGTTTTTCTGCTCCTCAAACCCTCCAACTGATTGGTTACATAAACACTTGAAATTCATCATCCTAGTTAACAATGGAAACACTCATAATTTCATTCATCACCACCTTTCCCAAGAACTCAATTGATATATCCATGTTTTCAAAAAAATTCAAATCACAATAGCCAATGTTGGTTCCATGAAATGTGGAGGCTGTTGTGAAAATGTGTTCCTACAATTGGTCAGTATATCCTGAAATCTCATATGTTTGTTGTTGACATGGGTGGTTGTTACATTGTTCATTTTGTGGAATGCTTACACACCCTAGGACTCATAATCATGTATTTTAAGGATTTAACCATGCAATTCCAATAGGAAGGCCAATCATACAAATTCCAAGGCATTATAGTAGGATATCCAGAGATCATCAATTCCCACCACATGGAAACGTTACTAAAAAAATGTCATTCTAGCATCACTTCCTAACTCCATTCCATTCAAGAAGTTGAGACACCCCCGGTACACCTTGACCTTCAAGCTATCATGTCACCCCATCACACTATTTTCCAAACCCCCCAGGGACTTCCCCCCTCCCTCGGTGACCATGATCATTCCATTCCTTTAATACCATGAAATATTCATCCCAATGGTCTCCCTTGTTGTCATCCCTTTGCTCAAAAAAATGAAATTGAGAAAACTATCCAAAAAATTTTAGAAGCAAGTGTTATCCATCATAGTACTAACCCCTATTCTTCCCTTGTTGTCATGGTCCTCAAGAAGGAAGGAACTTGGCACATGTGACCTAATTTTCATTCCCTTAAAAAACATACCATCAAGGAAAAATTCCCCATTCCTGTCATATATGACCTTATGGATGAACTTAATGGGGCTCAATAATTTACCAAACGTGACCTCCATTCTGGCTACCACTAGATAGATATGAAAAAAGAACACATCCTCGAGATGACATTTCGCACTCATGAAGGCCACTATGAGTTCTTGGTCATGCCATTTGGTCTCTCTAGTGCCCCCTTCACTTTTCAAAGTATCAATAATCATGTCTTTTGTCCTTTCCTCTGTCACTTTGTGTTAGTTTTCTTTGATGATATTCTCATCTATAGTAAAATGTGGCCAACCCATCTCACACATGTAGATCAAGTTCTCCATTTCCTCTCCAAGAAAGTTTTTTTCCTCAAATAGTCTAAATGTGCTTCTAGTGTCTCTAAAGTTAAGTGTCTGGGTCATATTGTTGGCAAGGATGGTGTAAGGGTGGATCCTAAGAAAATTGAAGCTATGTAGAATTGGCCTTGTTCTAAAACTCTTAAAAGTCTACGTGTTTTTCTGGGTTTAATGAGCTATTATCGCAAGTTTGTTCCAAATTATGGAAAAATTGTGGCCCCCTTAACTGCTCTCCTTAAAAATAATGCCTTTAGTTGGACTCCAACAATATACCAATCCTTCCAAGACTTGAAGTAATCTATTTGCACTACTCATGTACTATTCCTACTTGATTTCACGAAGACCTTTTTTGTGGATTGTGATGCATCAGGGAGAGGAATTGGGGAAATCCTCATGCAATATGGATGACCTTTGGCTTTCACCAATACACATTTTTAGAGAGACATTTTGTCTAATCGATCTATGAAAAATAAATGATGGATATTTTGCATGTAGTGGATCTATGGCACCCTTATCTATTGGGACAACTCTTCCAAATTAAAATAGACCATCAAAGCCTCAAGTACTTCCTAAAACAAATTTCATCCCTAGAGAAACAAAAATGGGTGAACAAGTTGTTTGGATATGATTATGAGATCATTTACAAAAAGGAAAAAGAAAATGTGGTGGTTGATTCTCTTTCCAAGAAATATGAATAAGAAGGGTCCCTATTTTCCCTCTCATTCATTATCATTGACTATCTTTAGGATGTTCACCAAGAATGGTTGCAATACCCCAAAATATCTAGCCTCATCCAAAAACTACAATAAGATCCCCAAGATGCTCCAAGTTACTCTTCGCACAATGAAGAGTTTCCTTATAAAGGTTTCCTATATTTAAGCAAATAGTCGACCCTTAAATCCAAGGTGCTCTCTGAGTTTCATGCTTCTCCTATTGTAGGGCATTTAGGTTTTACCAAAACTTATGAAATGGTTAAATAATCTTTCTTCTGGGATGGAATGAAACAAGACGTCTGCACCTTTGTGGAAAAATGTGATATATTTCAATGCAATAAGGGTGAGACTTTCAAAACTCCTAACACACTCCAACTGTTTACGATTCCACCTACTATTTGGACGAATATTTCTATGGATTTCATTGTGGGATTACCCAAATTAGGAAATAATTCAGTCATCATGGTGGTAGTGGATTGTCTCTCTAAATATGATCATTTATGTTCTCTTCAACACCCAATATCAACATCTACAGTGGCTCAAATGTTTATGGATAATATCTTTATACTCCATGGAATGCCTCATTATTTTGTTTATGATCATGATCCAACTTTTACCAACAATTTTTGGAAATAATTATTCAGGCTCCAAGGAAACCAATTGCATCTTAGTACAACCTATAATCCTCATACATATGGCCAATTGGAAGTGGTCAACAAGTTTATAGAAACATATTTGAGGTGTTTTGCGTCCGACCAATAACAACAATGGTGTCATTAGTTACCCTTAGATGAATGGTGGTACAACATCTCTTACCACACGACCACTTGCATGACTCCCTTTAAAGCCATCTGCGGACATAAGCCATTATCAGTTCTCCCACACATGCCAGGTGTCTCCAAGGTTTAGGAGGTTGACTGTAATCTTACATCCTACATGACCATTCTCCACACTCTGAAATACAATTTGGTCATGTCTCAAAACCACATGAAGAAATAAGTAGATCAGGGTAGTTATGAACGTCAAATTGTTGAAGACAATCAATTGTTTCTCTGTCTCCAACCATACAATAATACCTCACTCAAATATCAACAATTTCATAAACTAGCCCACAAATTTTCTGGTCCTTATACTATTCTTAATAATGTGGGTCCAATGGCCTATCAGTTATATTTTCCCAACAACTTCAAGCTACATCCCACATTTCATGAAAGTGATTTGCACCAAGTGCCATGCTCAGAAAATTCCAATAGAGTTGAATGAAGAATTTTCCATTTGGTTTCATCCATTGGGCCAACGAGAGCATCGTCTCCATCAATGCACTATATAGGAAGTGTTAGTTCAATGGAAGGATACTCCACTAGAATATGCAACCTAGGAGACGACTACTATTCTACAGAAATTTCCTCATCTTCATCCTTGAGGACATGGCTCTTTTTAGGGGGAGGGAATTTTATATACCTAACCTCCCTAACCCCTCACATAGATAGAATAATATATTTTTCATGTAATAAATTCTGACATTAGTTAATAAGGCCTATTAAATAAATATGAACAAGTCAATATAATAAGACCTAATAGAAGCTTCCGATTCTAGAAAGATCTTCCTCTAGAATGTTATTTAGAAGATAGAATTAGTATAAATAAGATTAGAAGGCATGAAAAAGCTTTGTCTTGAGAATCATTGTAATAGAGGACTACTCTGATGAAGGTTTCCACCTTGAAGAGAAAAGTGAACATTACTCCCATTTCAATAAAAGTATTATTTTGTGTGTTATTCTCTACATTTTGTTGTTCCTTTGGTAATTTCTGTTATATTCATGTTTCTACTTAATATCACATACCAGGTGAAAAACATGCCCTTCATATGGTCTATTGTTTTTTTATGACGATATCATAACCATGTAAATTTAATCCTTCACGTGACCTTACAACATACGACAACTTGCAAAGATTGGTAAAGTAAAGTCATAGGTAAGATAGTAGTTAACATATTTTATATGAATGAATTATCACATAAGAACTTATCAAATAGTTTTTTTCCTACACCCTTAGCACACTTATCGAGGGTAAACAAAATTTTAAAAGTAATCGTCGTCAGAAGAGGTTGATTCCTTAAAATGCTTCAAAACAATTGTCCCTATCAATTTTCTGAAGACAACATGATCAAAGAACCTTTCCACTCTCTTCTCGACCCCATGTTTTTGAAGACATTCCAACAGTAATAAAAAAAAGAGATTTCTTTGAAGAATTAATGGAGGATTGTACGCTTTTGACCAAGCCAACATTTTAACACACTAAGCATTTATTTCACATGGTTTAGGGGAAAATGTAAAATAAAACATTCTTGTTAATCGATAATCGACATATGGTTTATCCCTATAAAAGATGTCAAGTGTAGGTGCTCGCAGTGTGGTTTTTACACATTATTTTGGTCACCCCAGTGATCCACTGACAAACATGTGTTCATGTTCCTTGAAAACATAAAAGAGTCTTTCTCCATGAGAAACGTGATTTTCTTTCCTTTCTCAAAAACCATATCAAAGAAGGTCATCGCACCTTGCCATATACATGGGGTGCGACAATGCATGATCGTTCCACTCTAGCCTAGAGCTGGACTGCAACGTCTCTGCAGGCTGCCTATGCATAGGGTGTGACGATGCTAAGAGAAAAGGAAAAGTCAAACTTCACGAATGTTCTAGAAGGGAATATTTGAAAAGATGAGGTGGCCTCCGATTAGTTTAGATCTTACTCACTTCCCCGATTTGGTGGGATTATCCTAATCTCCTCATCCATTCTTCTTTCACCCTATATAAAGAAGGATCTCTTATGAAAAAGTCTAAGGTTGAATAGGCTAATATTTGTATGGAGAGTTCTACTTCAGATTATTCTTGAGAGCTTTGCTTTAGTTCTACAATCTACATTGTGGATCTTCTTCATTCAAAGGCTTTGGAGAAAAAGTGTGTGTGTTAGAGAAAAGGGCCATTGAAAGGGGACCTTGCGACATCAAAGCATAGGTTGTATTCTCCACTTTCTATCTAATATGATATAGCAATATGTTTCTTTCCCATTAAATTAGTCTTGTTTTATTGTATGATTCCTTGATCACATGCATAGGTTTTTGTTGAGAATACTTTGTTTCTTTCACTTCGTTGGCTTGTGTTTCTTTACAAATTAAATATCACATGAGATTTGGGATAGAGAGAGGATGAAAATGGCAAGGAGAAATGACATTTAAAAGTTATGTTTTCCATCTCTTGTTAGTTAGTAAACTCGATAGTTTAAGCCTAGGGAAAGTCTTATATTTTGTTATGTTTTGTTCTATTTTCAGGTGAAACTAGGGAGATTTGTTTCTGTCTACACTTACCAATTAGTCGAATAAAAAAAATTGGTGACCGTATTGGGGATACAACTTGTTTTTTTTTTTTTCTCTTATTTGATTTTAGCCTCCCTTCCTTTAGTTAAATTCATTCTCTGTGTCTGTGGGTGATCCATCTAGACTCCCTAGGTCTGAAAGTTCAGTAAAACGTTTTGGCTTTCTTATCTTTTTTCTTTATGTTCAAAGATTGTCGCACTAAAATCTATAGACAGTCTGCGATGATCCTATGACGTCGCAATCTACTGGTGAAGACTAGTGTGATGATGTCACACTGTACCTTGTTGGAAGCATGTGACAAGCCTAGATCGTCGCACTATGCTCCACTACCACCTACGACAATTCCTGTAGGAATTGTTGAAGCCAACCATTTTTCTTTTTTCTAGCCAGTCTTGCCTCAACTGCCTGGGATGAACTTCTAACACTTGTGGATGATTGTTTTATAAGTTTGAATCTTGCATTTGACTAATTTTCAAAAATTAAAAACCTTCTTTGTAAATTTTGCAAGTTTTTCTTTTGGTTTTTTGTCACAAGGGTATAATCTCTAGGTATTGATCTTGAGTGCTTGTTTGACAAAGGATTTCTTATTTGTTTGAATTTTTGGATTGTTTTTACGTTTTGGATTGTTAGAAGATTGAGAAACATTTTGTTTGCATTTGACAAAAAGTTTTATTCTCTTTTCATTTTGGCTACATTATAAGTTTGATTTGTGGATAGTGTTGAGAGTGTGTTAATTTTCTTGGATTACATTTTCTTTCCTCCTTTACATACCTGATATGATTTGAGGAAGAAAGAATTGAAGTTTTTCTTCTTTAGTAATTTTTACAAGTAAATTGTTGCATTCAAATATTTGTAAGAGAAAATTGGAAAATTTTGTAGCTTTTGATTATTTGGAATCTATTCAAAATTGAGAAATTATGTTTCATAGATTTTGAAAGAGACACCTTTTCCCTACTGTAATTAGAGTTCATTGAATTAAACTATTCCATAATCATATCTTGTTGCATTCTATTGGGTGAAGTTCATATACATCATCAGTTTCATCTCCATCTCCCTTTTGAGTAAGCAACAACCTCTTTAAAATACAACATAATATTAAAATTTATTAGCAACTTTTATTTTCTAGAAATTCTCTACACCAACATTAGCTAGGATAGTGCTTTGGAATAGGTTGAAAGGCACACTCTCCAAAGCATCAAAATGCACGATAGTATCTTGTGATAGGGAGAGTTTCAAATCCACTTGCTACATTTTGTCCTAGGAAGCCCTTCTTACACAAGGGTCAAACCTAAAGTCACATTAATACTGGTAGAGTTACTCACCCTGCTTTGTTGGTCTTGGTGTACAGATTGTGTGTATTATTGGGGGTCACTTGAGAATAAAATCCCATGGGGACCTTCTCAAGTTTATTTCGGGCTTAGATACCCTTCCTTTGCACGTGAATTGAATTGTTGACTGTTTCCCTAGGCATCATTGTAGTAATTGGTAACCTTAGCGGCCTATCTCTTTAGGGTCTTTACACGAGGTGACTGTGGAGAGGAAAGTCTTCATGGTACCTGGAATTGACGTTGGTCAAAATCACTCGGGCTCATTGGAGGGTATACCCACAATTATGTGGGGGAGCTTGCACCAAGGTGTAAGTCCATTAAGCAGGTCGTCAACGTAACTTTGCCACCCGCTTTATCCTAGCCCCTTCTTGTCTTCATTTCACGACATTGGATTTCATCACCAACTAGTGACTTTGAAATAAGAAGGTGTGTTTGCTTTGTTTGATTTCTAGATTTTATTAGTGAGTGTTGTTTGTTTCTCTGGTTGGCCATAGATTTGTTTCGTTATTTATTTGGTGTGGCCAACATCGACCCTCATCCATGTAGGATGCAAGGGATACCTCCAGAAGATCCAGAATATTACGTCCCTTTGCTTCTTAACTCACCAAAAGGCTCTCCTGAGGGAGTATTCAATAATGACATAGCCTATGAAATTAGAAGTTCTACTCCATTGGAGGAATATAGACTTCACGTAAACCAGTTATTGAGTGTTGTACAAGATCCACAGTTTCTCTAGATTAATTCATCGGGAGACATTGTTGTTGAAGAATATATTGAAATACCTACTGGACCTAACGTAGAGTCTGGTGTAGACGATCCATTTTTTCAAAGTGATTCATTTAGAACATTGGTTTACATTGTTGGGAATTTTGACCCTAGCACCCCTGGTCCATCGTACTCTTTGGAGAACTTCTTCGAGACAACATATTTTTGATAAACTAGGAATGAGCCATTTACGCTCGAAAACTCCTAATCAACCTATGGAATCACAAACGCCTATGAATTACACTACTTATACTGTACCTTTAGATCATTTTACTAGTGCAACCAGTAATGTTGTCACAGTTTTGAACCAATCGTTGGTTGGTTCTCTCTCAATCCTTCCTCTCCAACTCACTATCTCTACCATGGTCTCACAACCTATTTCTGTTTCTACCGAAAATATAATGATCACCCAAGATACTATTGGAACACCACTTCCTCTTAGATAAAATCCATCACTTCCCCCTAGGTATAACACTTTGAATACTTCCATTTCTAATACTGCCTAGAATCTTACCGGAGGACCTAATATTTTTATTCCACCTGGGTACAATGTTGCTATTGGTTTTGTTCCTATACCTGTCGAGGTTCTCTCTAGAGGGTCGTACATTCCTCCTCCACCTTCACCTAGAGGATCCAATTGCCTTGGCCCTAGTAGATCCAATCCAGTTGGAGGCACCGGTCATGTTTTCGCTTCTAGTTTTCAGATTCCTATTAGAGGTCAACCTCAAGTTGGAGGTCAACCTCAACTTGGGGGCAAACCTCAAGTTGGGGGGGAACTTCAAGTTGGGGGGCAGCCTCAAGTTGGAGGCCATAACCCATTTTATGGACAAAATATACTTGTGTTACAATCTCAACCTTGGAATCCTCCTTTCCAAGGGATTCAACAATCGTCTAGGGGGAAACATCCTCAAGTTAATTATTTTGTACCCCCTAATATCGGGAAACCATATCTAGGTTATATGAATCCTACTTGGCGTAAAAATATTCAATATAATGTCCCTTTCTAAGGAAGCTTCCCTAATCAACCAACTTTTGTTGGTTATGCGGCTCAAAAACCTCCATCACTGAATCTGTCAAGACTATATAACTATTTGCAGACTGCTTATGGTGCTACTGGTATACCTAGAGGATTACCTCCTCAAAACTACCAGTTTCCTCAAGTGAATAGACAGTTGCCTTTTCTTGATACTTTGGATTTACCGTATTTATCTAGGATTTTGAATGATCCTATTTTTCATTCTCCTTATTATCCCATCATACTATCCAAATTAACATCTGACATTTCTAAGTTTGATGGTCAACCTGGAGAAGACCCAAATAATCACATCATGACATTCCATCTTTAGTGTTCATCTAACTCGTTGATGGATGACTCTATAATATTACGTCTTTTCCAATGAACTCTTATGGGTTCGACAACTAAATGGTGCATTGAGTTACCACAAGGTTTATTTACTAACTTCAATACTCTAGCCATGGCCTTCTTAATGCATTACCAATTTCCAATACGTGACGAGACAGGAACTGAAATTTTGAGTTCTTTCAAACAATCCTCTTGCACTCACATTTTTGATCATATTCATGAATGGAGGAGGAGACAAAATTTAATCAAAGTTTCTGTTCCTAACCAGTTGTTGGTCGAGTGGTTTACTAAATCACTTATTGGTCCTATATCCTGTGATGTTTCTATGGGTGGTTTTGTCACTGAAGAGCAGGTGATTAGTTGTGCTCAGTATTTAGATCTCGTTTATTCGCAAATGAGTACTCTATATCACTTAATTCTTGATGCTCCTCGTCCTTCTATGAATCCAACCTTGACACCTCCGATATCTTCCCACATTGTTGATGGCGTGATTAACACTTTTCACACTGAGACTCAGTCTAAAAAAAGTAGTCAAACCAATCCCAAATAAACTACTTGTACTGTACAAAATACTCCTAATCTGACTCCTTCCCACAGTAAAACCTCCGACGTCAATTCAATTCAATCTACACATACCAGTAAAAATCAAAATAAAAAGAAAGGGAAGGGTAGGAATAAGGAAAATAAAAATAATAATCCACAATATGAAAAAACCAAATCCCATCCTGTTGTTGATAAAGACAAACGTAATCCTAGTTTTCCTTTCCTTATCTGTGGTGATGATCATTACACGAAATATTTTCCACAATGTGTCGAGGTTACTAAGTTCCTGCAAGGAACTTACACACCTTCTACCCCGTCATCTTGTCACAACCTTTCCCTTCTCAGTAGCAGGCCCAATTGGTCATTCATGACCAACCCTCTCCCTCTACCATGTCTTACATACTTATGTGTACTAGTGACTCCAAAACGAATGATGTTGCAATCGAAACTCTATCCAAAGATTATTCTCCTTCGAAAGAAAAAGTGGATGATCCACCACCTCCGTTGGTTCAACCTCCTCCACCAACTTCACCTCCAAATGCTCCTCTTCATCTCAAATGGCCGAGCCTAGATACAGTCCTTCGTCCTCCTCTTAAGGGAATTATTCAAAAGTCATCCTTTAATCCTCATGCACGTGCTGCCCAAAACTACAGTATTGTAGAAGACCTTGCACAAGCACCCTCTGCAATGTCGGCTCTTTAAATCCTTCAAAGTTGTCATGCTCAACGAAAGGTGATGTTAAAGGATATTGGTGGAATTGATCCTACCAATACTAATTTGATAATATTTGATTTGGAATATCATATTCCAAGGCTTCCTCCTCAATTAGCATTTCAGATCCAATTTATTGTGGAAAATAAGAATATTTGTCGAACCATTATTGACAAAGGAGCCTCGAATTGCGTTATGTTCGTTACTTGTTGGAAATCCATTAGCTCTCCAGCCCTGACCAAGTCACACAATACTCTTAAAGATTTTTAATGGTACAGGGTTCAAACCTTATGGTGTTATTCCTTCATTTTCTATTATGTTAGAAGTTAAAGCGATTAATGTCGAGTTTGAGGTCTTTGATTCATCTCTTGATTACAACCTTCTACTTGGCCATAACTGGATTGACTCCATGCACGTAGTTGTTTCTACCCTTTTCTGTGTATTATATTTCCTGCACCAATGAAAGGTCATTATTGTCGATCAAATGGCCTTCTTTAATTATGATTCATGTACTAACAACGTCCCTTTTATCTCGAAAACACCTCCCGGTTATGAGAATGTTGGTGTGGTTCTTCTAAAAGATTCAACATTAATGGGTACTTTCCCCATTCCTCCACCCTATATTCCTTATCCTTTTGTCTCCTCGTTCAATATGATATTGAATTTTGTTAGTGAAACCCCTGAGTCTTATGACCCTTGGATAGTACCTAACCCTAGTGATTGCCTTCGTTATGGTGACTGCATGCCTTTAAGTCCAGTAGAACTAGCTTATCAAGTTATTCAATCGACCACTTTTTCTCCTCCTCTCTTTGATACATCTCCCGAACATTTCATGTGATCTTTCCTACTGACGAGATCATCATGATGGTCATGTATATGGAAGAAACTCCATGGGATGATGGGCATCATCATTCTATTCTCTTCCTGGAACCTGAGACCATAGAGAGTTATCAATGGATTTTGACACTGTCTACCGCTATTGTTATTTCCTCTAATCTTGAACCTACACACAATGTTTTGTATGAAGGGAATTTGAGTAATATATTCCCTACCATCCCTCTTGACATTTCGATCAATCCAAGACTCGTGGAAAATGTTCATATCAGTGCCTCATGTTTTGTTGATGAGGTTTGTACATATAAATCCCTTTTCCAAGAATTTCATGATGTTTTCGCCTGGAGTTATAAAGAAATTCCTGGTATTGATCCTAATATTGTTGTGCATGAGATTAAGACATACCTGGACGCTAAACCCATTTGGAAAAGACTTCTCCCAATACAACCACTCAAGGCTGTTGCAATCAAGATTGAGGTTGAAAAACTTCTTAAATACAGTTTTATCTATCCTGTGGCTTTGATAGATTAGGTGTCCAATCTTGTTCCCATTATGAAGAAACAAGGCACTATCCATGTTTGTGCCGATTATAGGGATATAAAAAAATATTGTCCCAAAGACAATTATCCAACCCCTTTTGTTGAACAGATTGTTGACAATTGTGCCAGAAGTGAAATCTTTTCTTTGATGGATGGTTTCTCCGGCTATAATCAAATCAATATTTTACCTATAGATCAACATAAGGCTTCTTTTATTTTCCCTTGGGGAACCTTCACCTACCAGAATCTACCTTCTGGTCTAAAAAACGTTGGAGTAACTTTTAAGTGTGCTATGTCTTACGCTTTTCATGATATTAATCACATCGTACGAACCTATCTAGATGATCTACCAACGCATTCTATCCATCGTCAATATCACTTGACACATCTACGGGCCATTTTTCTACTCTTTTGTTATTATCGCATATGTTTGAATCCTCACAAATGTGTTTTTTGTTTAGAATCTGAACATCTTCTTGGTTTTATTGTGTCTATACATGGGATTAGGGTAGACCCCTTAAAGATTGAGGCTATTCTTAATCTACATCCTCCTTCCACACTACGCCAACTCCAAAGTTTGCAAGGGAAGGAAATCTTTTTATGTTGATTTATTCCCAACTATGATGAATTAATGAAAGGATTTACTTGGCTTCTGAAGAAAGGTTACGATTTTGTATGGGATGACATTGTAAACAAAAATTTTGAAGCTTTGAAACTTTTCTTAACCCATACACCACTGTTGTTTCCACCTAATTATAGTCGAGATTATTTCATGTACTTCGTTGCTTCAGAATCTACCATTTCTATAGTTTTAGTCAAAAAGGATGATTCACACGATGAACATGTTGTATACTATTTGAGTCAGAGTCTCATGACCACCGAAACCAAATATCTACATGTGGAGAAAATGGCCTTGACAGTTGTTCAATGTTTTCGTCACTACATCTTATTACGTAGAACCATTGTTATTTCCAATTGCAACCCCATGCAACACATCCTTACCCGACAATTTCTGGGGGGGGGAATACTCTAAATGGATAGTTATTCTCCAGGAGTTTGATTTGGAGTTTGAGCATGCCAAGTCAAAGAAATCTTTGGTTTTTACTGATTTGATCTGTGACCTTCCCTCTACTAAGACAGAGACTGTGGAAAAGGATTCCTTACCTGACGAATCCCTTTTTCTGATCAGTTTTGATGATGTATGGTACATATATATTATCATCTATATCCAGACCCAAACTTTTCGACTTGATCTTTCTAGTACAGATCATCATCGTATATGGTATCAAGCCCATCAATACATTATCCTTGGGGATACCCTTTACCACCGTGGTATTGATTCGATCTTTTGACGATGTCTCACTTACAGTGAAGCTGATAAATCTTTGAATAACTGTCACTCTGGAGCATGTGGCAGTCATATGTCTGGGTATTCCACTACCCAAAAGATCTTACAAGTTGGCTACTTCTGACCTTCGTTGTTTAAAGATTGCATTACTGTTGTGCAGAAATGTCACACTTTTCAAACCTACAACAACAAGATTCGATCTCATCCTACTCCCTTACACCCTGTAGTTTATGTTGGTCCATTCGCTAAATGGGGCATTGAATTCATGACATGTAACCCTCAATCGGTCAGGGAGCATGCATACATTATTGTAGTGGTGGATTATTTCACTAAATGGCCGAGGCAATGCCTACATTTGATAATACCGAGAAAAACACAGTGTTATTCATATTCAATCATATCATTACTCAGTTTGGTGTCGCTCAAGCTATCATTACCGATCATGGTAGTCATTTTCAAAATTTCATGATGTCTAAACTCACTGAGAATTTGGGTCTTCGCCATAAAAACTCAACACCTTACTATCTGCAGGTGAATGGCCAGATTGAAGCAATCAACAAAGTCCTCACTACTATGCTTCGACGGATGGTAGGAATTCATAAGTCAAATTGACACACTATGTTGTTCTCAGCATTGTGGGCCTATCGGACATCCGTTAAGTCTGCCACGGGGTTCACACCTTTTCAATTAGTATAAGGTATCGAATCAATTTTTTTGATTGAATGTGAGATCCCATATTTGAAACTAGTTGTCGAAATTCTCCCTAACACCTCGATTGAAGAAGAATGTCTTTTTTATTTGATGCAATTAGACGAAACCTGTTGTGATGTTGCCTTAGTTATTGAAACTCAGAAAAATCACATCAAAGCTCAATATGACAAGCATGTCAAACTGTGTGTTTTTTCTGAACCTGATCTAGTTCTTTTTTATGAGCAAGATCGTTATTTGTTAGGGGCCGGTAAATTCGAGCTTATGCGGTGGGGTCCTTATATTGTGAAAAAAGTGTTGGAGAAAGGGGCTTATGAGTTGGTAGATTATGATGGAATTCCTTTGAGTGAATCTAGAAAGGGGCTTTATTACTTGTATTCCAAGGCCCACCACCAAGTAAGGAATAAATAAAGTACACCCCAAAGCATGGTTTTTAAAGAATGGTGGAACTTTACGTGAGCAATTATTTTTTAATTGTGTTAAGTTTTTAACTAATCATTCTTTAATTGATTGAATTATTATTATATTCTTCCATATTCATGATGACTAGAGTAATTCACATACAATCTTGACAACTATTTAATATATTATTTTTATTACATCTTCAAATGTTCACAATTCTTTATTTTATTTAACTCATCTTCTTTTATTATGTTCTTAAAATGTGACAATGAAGAGGGTGAGACAATGATGGATTTAAAAACACTTTAATCACCTTTTGATGTTGAATTGATTTCATTTCTATATGTGTAGATGTTTTTTCATGCTATGTTGTATACAAGCTTGACCTTTCCTGCAGTAACAATGTATCATTTTTTACATGAAAAAAATACATGGTTATTTTCGAGTTTAATTTAAAATTTCATAATTTCAATTCTCCATATTTTACTTAAGGATCACTAAAATAGAGAGATTGAATGACTATGCTTAATATATAAGGAAGGGATGTCATATATCTTGAGTTTGATGTGTTATTAATGCAACAAGAAGTCAACCCATAAGGAAAGAACACCAATCCATCCTTAATGCCATTGTGGCTTTGTGGTAGAAATCGAAAAGAAAAGAATTAGAGGGGAAAGATGATAAAAACCCTTGAGAGGTTTCTACATCACATTCCCATGATATCTTTTTGCTCATCGTTGAACCCCTTTTGCTATCAAGTTGGCTGTAGAATGCTAACATAGACCATTGTAACATACTTTATTAGGTTTTTGAGTTAGTATTCCTTCAATAATTGGGGATCACCTTCAATTTTGTAGAAAAACATTGTTTCCATGAATTGATATCTAACAAAAATCCTCAAATTCCTTGATGACTATGTCAACACTAGTAAATTTTCTTCCAAAAAAATTACAACGATTATTCGTTTCCATGAATTGATATCTAATAAAATCCTCAAATTCCTTGATGACTATGTAAACACTAGTAAATTGAAATTCTCTTCCAAAAAATTTACGATGATTAATTTTTTTTTAACTAAATCTAAAATAGATCCCTACATACAATTTAACAAATTCATTGATAAACAACCCACCATCTATTTGATGAAATGGAAACATGAAATTTATGGATTTCTTTTTCGAGAGGATTTAAGATATTAACTAAAACCCTTTTGGGAAAACCATTAGTTTGGAGCAAGAGAGCTCAAAATGTATTGAGACGTGAAGGTAAAAACACATAAAATAAGTGTGTTGCTCTTAATAAATGAATGCTTATATTCGTACTAAAGAAGTAGCAAAGTAAGTTGGTATTGAGATGTGAAGGTAAAAAATACATAAAATAAGTGTGTCGTTTTTAATAAATGAATGCTTATATACATAGTAAAGAAGTTGCAAAGTAAGGTGACCTAAATAAATGTTGGTATTTTTATTAAAGAAGTTGGAAAGTAAGGTGACTTTAACAAAGGATAACTAGCATTTTTATTTTTCATGGTCCTCCATGGAGGGGTTATAAGTAGCATAAAAACCTCCATCTTAAAGGATGTATATGTTATTTTTTTAAGGGGAGGAAAGAATGGAGAATTTTTAATCAGCATTCCTTTAAAGAGGTTATTCATAATAAATTTTTTGGTGTCTTTAGTGACTCCTTTTATTGTGGAAAGATAAGAAAATATCTTCCTCTATATATTTTAGAGGCTAAATTTAGCTCATGGAATAATTTCCATGGTTTTTCCCAAAAATATTAGCTATTTTAAAAATGATTGCTCCCAAAATTTTATACAAACTATGTAAAATTCTTAGAAATTTGAATATTTTACAAAAATATCCCCAAAACTTTTATAGTTGCCATATGAAAGAATAGTAAAATTAATCAAGGTTTCTATATTTTAAAATAAATTTCCATTCTTAAAATCATCCATGTTTCCCTAAATTTTTTTTTTTTTTTATTGTGAAATTTAAAAGATCCTAGAAAAACTTAGATAAATACACTGAAAAAAAATTGACCCTTTGTTAAAACATGGTTGATGAATTTAAGGTGAGCTACCATGAATATTATAGCAAATTTAGTGTGAAGGGGCATTAGTGAATCTCCCCGTCCACTTATGAATATTATAACAAAATTAGTGTGGGGGCACTACTGAATCTCCCTTATGGAATCCACAAGTTCCAAAAATAATTGAAAATAGGCAAATTTCTTATATACTCATGTCAAGTTTAAAGAGGAATGGTTTGCTATGGATTTGAGCTTGAGAGGAGCCTTGGGCTACCAAATCAAATAGTTCTAAAGTGTGATGATTCCCAATGGATCCACGTACCATTTTTACGTGAGTCTTGGGCTACCAAATCAAACAGTTCTAAAGTTTGATGATTCCCAATGGATGCACGTACCAGATTTGGAAACACGTTCTTTTTTTGTAGGGCTTGCCAATAAACAAGGGGTTTGTGAGATTCTATACGTTCTTATAGGGCTTGCCAACATCCATGGTAAATGTTAGGAATAATAAGCATGAAGTTCTAACAAAGAAGAGACTTCTAAAGGCAAAACATGTTGCAAAATTGATAACAACAATGTTGAGAAAATGAAAAGAACAATGTGAAATCATGTAACCAATCCTTCATTGATCATGTAACCAATCCTCCATTTACCTCTAATGATATCCATATGGCTTCAATGACTTCACTTTCTAGGTCTATTTTTTCCATTGGAAATCTCTCTTAGGGTCAGAAGACAATTCGAATTATTATAAGGAAAAATCCCTAATTCAAATGCATTTAGGTTTCCCATCGACTACACCTGCACCAAAGGAAAAAAAATCCAGTCCATGTTTAAGAATCTATGAGTAATTAAAAAGATATCAACCCTTAGCCTATGTACCTCTCAATTTTGTACAATTTTTTTTTTTTTATATTATTATTATTATTATTATTATTAGCAAAACAACAAATTTATGCGATTTTATTATTATACTTGTCTTCGATAGAGATACGTGTACGTAATAACTGAACGATATTTAAACTTCGCCTCATTGGAAGGGTTTGGAGGTGTGAACTTTGAGTAAACTTTCATTTTTAGGTTACCCTAGTATGTGAATTAGTCAGGATAGCGTAACAATATGAAGTATAAGAATAACTTGTCATACGTAGAAATCTGGCTCAGTTGCGTAAATTTTAAGCTATTGGACAAATTTTGATCCACTGTAATTGCAGTTGTAACAGTAATATTTGAAATGAGTTGTAATAATTATGGGTTTAAGCAGCTGTAATAAAATTGTTTGAAATAACTCGTAATAATAATGAGTTTCGCTATAATAATAATAACGTTTGAAGTCAGTTGCAATAATAATGACTATAGGCTGGTGTAAGATCTTATCGATAGCTTGTACGATAAGCGATTCCAATAAGCCGTGTTCAAGCGGGTGTAAGATGCTATCGGTAGCTTGTACGAAAAGAG
>JASDQU010737983.1:114284-133223 GCA_032191745.1 Picea mariana
TGGAACATTTTTACAATACATTGCATATATCATGATCTGTAATGGGGGGGCTCGGCCTTGGGGACACTACAAAGAATCTCTTAAATGGAAAAGAAATTGTAAATCTTGCCAACATGGATGACTCATCAAAACTAGAGAGTGATGAGGAACCACCAAACCATCTCTCAAAGTGTTTTAAAAGTAAAATGGACCTATGTTATATTTTGTGTTTGTTCGTGTTCTGAGTTTTCTATTTTATAGTGTAGTATTGTTCAAATGTATTGATTTAGAACAAGCCTCGACCTTGCCACATAATGGTCACTAGTTTGATTATGTCTTGATGGGTAGTGTGAAGCCAAGAACATCATTTTTAGATTCTTGTGTGTTAGAGAGGTCAAGTTGTATGATCAAATTTTGAACATATTCAGTATTCAGACCACCTTCCTAGCCACTGATAGATAGCCCAAAGAAAAATATCCGAGAGATGGTGGTGGGTCCTTAGAGTGGTTTGTTACTTGGCATCTTTTATCATGTAAGTCTCGATGAGCTGAGTCAATCAATATTGTTGATCTTGCAAGTTCGTCAACGATGGTTAGAAACAATTATGTTTTAAAAGAATGAAATGGGAAGCTCAAATGTGTGGAGAAGAACAGAGAGGAAACCAGGAATTTCAGAGTGAGTGTAAGTGCTAGTGAAGACCATACCACACATATATGCATGTGATTTGTATATGTTTTCCATATTGTAATATTTGGAATGTACTTAGTACTAGAGGGGGTTGGATATATTGCTTACATTAGAATTGGTTAGCTATTAGTTTGGATTTGTTGGAGGTTGTTGAGAGATTCTCTCAACCTTTCTGTTAGTTTATAATAAATTGATTCTAACAACAATTTTGTAAATATATTTATATGTGTTTTCTATATTCTAATATTTGTAATGTAAGCAATATTAGAGGATGTTGGAGATATTGCTTACAATAGAATTGATTAGGGATTGGTTTGGATTTGTTGGAGATTGTTGAGAGATTCTCTCAACCTCAACCTCTCTCTCCAAGTTTAAAATAAATTGGATCTAACAACAATTTTGTAAATATACTTATAAAGTTTTCTAAATATATTTATATTAAGAATACATAATAAAAATTTTTTTGTGTGTAATTGATTTCTTATTCAGAGATAAAAAAGCTCCGCTAAAACAACAGAACTTGAAATATTTTACATTGGTTAATTGCTCAATCTATATTGTTAAAATGTTTCAAGCCAGAATAACAGACAACCTGGACAGAATTCAAACCGGACACAATCAATGGAACATACATGGTGCATATTGGCCGGGCTGAGGGTTAATGATCTCAATAAATTTCATGTTAAGAAAATCTGAAACAAGCTTACAAACTGATCAAAGAGTCGGTTCCATTCTTACTATATTTTACGGTGTCTCAATGCTTCTTCTGCATAATGTGAGACCCGAGGAAATTCAAGATGCTTTCGAGGCTGCATATAAGCAGTGGAGCACGTGGATTCATACGGTGTCTCAATGCTTCTTCTGCATAATGTGAGACCTGAGGAAAATTAAGATGCTTTTGAGGCTGCATATAAGCAGTGGAGCACTTGGATTCA
The DNA here is from genome assembly GCA_032191745.1 of Picea mariana. Taxonomy (NCBI): domain Eukaryota; kingdom Viridiplantae; phylum Streptophyta; class Pinopsida; order Pinales; family Pinaceae; genus Picea; species Picea mariana. The sequence goes on from JASDQU010737983.1 coordinate 115,886, forward strand.
TATGGACCTGGTGAAACTGACTTACAGAGCTATTTCTATGATTTTCAAAACTGATAATATCTTTACAATTACAAAAGTCACCACCAGATTTTAAAAACCATTAACTACATCTTTATTTTTAGGCAGAGTTTGCATAAAGAGTTTATATTTCCTCAATGTTATTCATCATAATCCTTAAGCCCAAGCATAATAAAACATTGCAATTCCTCCTAAATAAAAGAGAGAATCCCACCAGCACCTTCAACCTCTACTTTTGATTTTACTTTATATCCACTCCTTATCCAATCTTCATATTGTTTTCCATTCTATTTTGTTGGCAGCTAGCACATCTCTCCCACTCATAAGAGTGCCTTTCCAAGGATTTTTGGCAAACAATAAATTATTAGAATTTTATTTTCCGGATTTGTCCTATCATTTGAACACCACAAACCATGTCAAAACATTATTTTCCTGATTTGTCTTTTCACTTGAACCCCACAAACCATGTCAAAACCTTAAGAATCAAAACTGTCATATTTTATTGATTAGTGTGTGATGTGTGGGGTAGTGTCCGAGAATGATTAACACACAGAATGCTGAATTTCAAAATAAAAAATGAATTCTTACCTGCGATTGTCGAGATTTGCCATCTTCTTGGCCAGCATGTCTTTCAACAGGCTAGGCATCGTTTTAACAAATGTGCACAGATCTCTTCACAACTTACAGTTGAGATATCGTATCAATGCCACTGACGCAGAGCATCCGTTGCAAGTTCTGGGTACCCTTCTTTTGCAACATGGCATAAAACTCCTCCACAATTTTAAATGTTTGTTTCCCAAGCTCACGAGATGGGCAAATCACCAATCCAATGGGCCCTTCACAGCCAGTTATCGTCATAGACACCTTTTCCTGCAAAGCAACCATAATTAGGGCAGGATGAAGACCAAAGTTTTTCCAGAGCCGGTATATGCAATATCGATCATATCTCTGTCTGAAAGTACCATACGAATACCTTAGACATGTACAAGAGTTGGCTAAACAATTCCTTTGACTTTAATATTCTTCAATATCAACTGTGGAAGCCTCGTATCCTTGAAATTCTTGATAAGAAGAATTGAATCACCGTCGGCTAGAATATGTGTTTACGCACCACCTTGCATTGCTTCTCAATCATATGCTGTATGGCAGTAGGAATCTTCCAGCAAGTTACATAAGGTCACTAGGCCAATTCTCACACTCACATTAAAGTCTTTCTATTGGAGGGCCACTTGATAATCTCCTTGTGCTGTTTTATAATATACTCCATCAGACTAATTTCTCATGCAGTAGCATGCACGCACTCTTCAGTAAACAGGATGTGTGATGGATCAGGTTGTAACGAGTTTGTTTAACTGTATAACCGATTTTATATAATTGATATACTTGTATAAGTGTCAAGAAGCAATACAGTGGAGTGCTAAGAGAGAAGAAGACGTTTTTTTTTTTCGTGTTGAGTTTTCACATATATCACTATGTGATTGTTGTTGTGTCTGGTTTATTAAATGTAGAGTTGAAAGATCTGCAAGGAAGTCGTTAGTCGCTGCCATATAGAGGACCGTGGTTCCCTGGATCAAAGTGAAGAAGACCGTAAGGAAAAAGCGAGTCTGTTGAAAGGAAGACCATTGACCTTGGTGAGAAAAGAACGATAAACAAAAAGACGCCATAACAGTGGAAAGTTCATGAGCTACGAAGGTGGAGGTATATTAAACTTTTGTAATTAAAAAGTGGACTTTCGATATGCACAAACCTCCAGAAGTATGAGTTTGGACTTTTGCTTTATTATGTAAGTGGAGGTATATTAAACTTTTGTAATTAAAAAGTGGACTTTTGATATGCACAAAGCTAGGTATGAGTTTGGACTTTTGCTTTATTATGCAAGTGGAGGTATATTAAACTTTTCTAATTAAAAAGTGGACTTTTGATATGCACAAAGCTCGAGAGGTATGAGTTTGGACTTTTGCTTTATTATGCATAAAATATAATTTATAATTTATGGAGTAACTAAATTATATGTTGAGCCCAAAAGATCACTTTTATGCACAAGGGGATGGATTTATATGAGGTGGATGTTTTAAAGGCGAATGGGGGATGGATTTATCTGAGGTGGATGTTTTAAAGGCGAATGGGGGGATGGATTTATTAGAGATATTTTTTTTTAAAATATGTTTTTGGAGTTTAAATTTTATTTGAGTTCAACTTTGAATTTTAATTTTAAGATGGGTTTCTTCACATATTGTAATAAAGAGTTTGGTTTTATAAGTTGTAATTTGGGCGGTTTTTTATGCTAATGGTAAAGATGTAGAGTTCTAAGTTTGAGGTGGAGAAATTCAACAGCAAGAATAACTTTGAGCTATGAAAGCTCAAGATGCAGGATTTGTTTATGCAAGAAGGATTGCAAAAGGCTTCAATAGGCAAGTCAAAGAAACTGATAAACATGACAGATGATGACTAGGAAGATCTGGATGCAAGAGCTCTCAATACCATTTATTTGTGTCTGACAAATGAAGTCTTGTTTAACATCATTGGAGAGGAGAAAACAACGATTTTGTGGAACATATTGGAGAGTTTGTATATGACAAAGTCATTGATGAACATAATCCTCTTAAAGAGGTAGTTGTACAACTTACAAATGAAAGAACGTACAAAAATTGTTGATCACTTAAATGTTTTCAATACTCTGATTTGTCAATTATCTAGTATGGAAGTAAAGTATGAAGATGAAAACAAGGCAGTTACGCTAGTGTGTTCATTACATGAGTCTTGGGATCATCTGGTCACATCTATGTGGTTCAACTCAACAGATTCCATCGATTATGACACTATTGCGGGAGCTCTGTTGTCTGTGGAAATGAGTAGAAGATCCAGTAAATAAACCTCAGCAGCAGAAGCAATGGTGGTGAGAGGTCGATCTACAGAAGGAAGGAAAAATCAGAAAGACACAGCCAGGTCTAAGTCAAAATACAGTAAGGGTTATCGAAAATGTTGGTTCTGTGGAAAATCTAGGCATCTCAAGAAGGATAGCTGGAAAAGACAACAAGCATCTAAAGAGGACTCCAAAAAAGAAGTAGATTCAACTACAAATATAGTTGATGAAGTTTTATCTTTCTGTTGTGTCTCAACATTTGTGTTCACATAGAAGTTGCAGGGCGGTGATGGTTGAGTCACCATGAAATTCAAAAAAATAAAAAATAAAAAATAAAAAAAATTGTATTTACTTTGGAGTTGTAAAAATTATTGATTGCATGTAAATGGGCATATGTGTGTAAGACCTGGATAGGCATGTGTACCCCTGGTTTATCAGGTCACCTATGAAAAGTCTAGACATAGATTTAGGTAGATTGAATATGTGGGGAGGCATGTATGTTGGGTTAACCTTGACTCGGTGAAAGAGTTAATGAGTTAAATATGGTTTTTAGGTCAAAGCACATGCTTTTTCGGGTCCATGTTTTTTCGGTAGCCCGTAGTGTTGTGTCCATGGATTGCATGTAATGAATCCTATAAAAGGCTTGGTAAATTCCATTGTAAATAGGCCTGAAGGTAAGCGGTGAAGGCTTACTTGGCCAGCTTGGATGGATTTGGTCAAGGGAATGTTCATGTTAAGGTGGAGCACCTAGACTCCAATGTAAACTCCTTGGAGGTGAGAGGAAAAAATTCACTTAGGTTGGTTTGGTCAAAGTTGTTCGAATGCAAAGTTCGAGGTGGAGCAATGTGTGAGGGTTAGAAAGGTGGGTATGTAGAAAGGTTGATGTGTTGACAAATCAATCAAGTGTTTGAGAATATATGATCTGAAATTGATCTTTTAAAGACTTGGTTAATTTTTAAAGATTGAGTTCATTAATCAATTAGGAATTTATGAAAGAAGAAGAAATTAATGAGATATTATAGAAACCATGATAAGAAATGCAGATCAGAATGTAAACTCAAATAACAACAAACCATAACAACAAAGTTCTTAATGGAGTTCGGCAAGATTGCCTACATCTTCGGGCCTTTGTCTCAGTGGGTGAGGCTTTCTTATTTCTCTTAAATGCTTCAAGAGTACATCATAAAAGTGTCAACTGGATTACAAATTGGTTTGGCTATGTTCTGCTCGACCTCAAGAATCCAACACAACTGAAGGCACTAAAAAAGACTGAGTGTAGCTCCCAAAATTGGCCCGCAAAGTTCCTTTCCTCAATGGCTTCCCTACATAAAAATGTCTTTGGCTTCACAATTCTAGAGCATTTCTCATGTTATGAACTTATTTGGACTGTCAAAAACCTCTAGTTTATATAGATTATGAGTTGGGGGTCGAAATCCAACTTACCCCAACTTTATGGCCTCAGATTAGGCTCAGATCCCCTTCACAGGGCCAAAACTCTTCAAAAATCACTAAAAATCAACTAAAAATCCACTAAAATAAGGTCAAAACCCAAAATTTGGCAAAACATCTTCTTAAGCCTCCAGTTAGGGAGTTCGGCCCCCTTCTGTGGTCATAAGAGATCCATTTTTCCTAGTGCTATGGGGCGCACCTACCTTAGCTGGAAAAGGTGCTTAAGTTTAAATTTATGAAAAATGGATTTTTTCTCTAAAGTAGTAATTTGCTCATTGTGGATAGCTCATAGTGCTTAAGTCATTTGAAGAGGCAGTTCATGGGATCGAATCCCATGGATTCCAACAAAATAAATTTGACCTTTTTAAGGCCTTCACCATGGTGACATGTCTCACCCTTGGATTGGACCATGTGTTAGCCCATGGTTGGCCCATCTTTTGCCACATGGACTATCAAAACTTTGACACTTGTCATCGTGAGCCCTTGCCACTTGTCATGACCTAGTGATCCCACATGCCATCACCTAATGGCTGCCACTTGTCGAATTTAGAAGTTGTCACATGTCACATGTTGAAGATGCCACGTGTCCCTTGACCAGTTGACTTTTTACCTGTTTGACCCAAACTTCAGATTGCGATAACTTTTGCATACGTACTTTGTTTTTCGATCCATTTGCAAAAGTTATCACAATCTAAAGTTTGGGTCAAATAGGTAAAAAGTCAACTGGTCAAGGGACACGTGGCATCTTCAGCATGTGACATGTGGCAACTTCCAAATTCTACAAGTGGAAGCCATTAGGTGATCACATGTGGGATCACTAGGTCATGAAAAGTGGCAAGGGTTCATGATGACAAGTGTTAAAGTTTTGATAGTCCATGTGGCAAAAGATTGGCCAACCATGGGATGACACATGGTCCAATCCAAGAGTGACACATGTAACCATGGTGAAGGCCTTAAAAAGGTCAAATTTACATTGTTGGACTCCATGGGATTTGATCCCATGACCTACCTATTCAAATGAATTAAGCACTATGAGCTAGCCATAAAGGGAAAATTACTACTTTAGAGAAAAAACCCACTTTTCATAAATTTAAACTTAAGCACCTTTTCCAGCTAAGGGAGGTGCCCCCCTTAGCACTAGGCCACATAGCCCTCATATGACCACAGAAGGGAGGCGTGCGCCCTAATTAGGGTCTTAAGCAGATTTTTTGCCAAATTTTGGGTTTTGACCTTATTTTAGTGGATTTTTAGCGGATTTTTAGTGATTTTTAAGGATTTTTGGCCCTCTGAAGGGGATTTGAGCCCAATATGAGGCCACAAAGTTGGGGGGAAGTTGGATTTCAACCCCCAACTCATAATCTATATAAACTAGATGTTTTTGACAGTCCAAACAAGTTTAGAACATGAGAATTGTTGTAGAATTGTGAAGCCAAAAACATTTTTATGCAAGGAAGCCATTGAGGAGAGGAACTTTGCGGGCCAATTCCGGGAGCTACGCTCAGTTTTTTTTAGTTCCATCAGTTGTGTTGGATTCTTGAGGTCGAGAATAACATAGCCAGACCATTTTGTAATCCATTTGACACTTTTCTGATGTACTTTTGAATCATTTAAGAGAAATAAGAAAACCCCACCCGCTGAGACAAAGACCCAGAGACGTAGGTGATCTTGTTGAACTCTGTTAACAACTTTGTTGGTATTTGAGTTTACATTATGATCTGCATTTCTTATTATGGCTGCTATAATATCTCATTAATTTCTTCTTCTTTCATAAATTCCTAATTGGTTAATGAACTCAAGCTTTAAAACTAACCAAGTCTTTAAAAGATCAATTTCAGATCAAGTGGTATCATAGCTAGTTGACGGTTGGTTATTGATTTTGCATGATTACTAGGGAAAATATGAATCGTGGTGAAGGAAAGCTTGTTGAAGAGAATCTAGAGATTGGATCGATAAAGAGAACTTCTCAAAGTGAGAAGATGGCATCAGAAGAGGGACTTTATCATGACGAGATAGAGTTTTGAAAGACTTTCTTTGCAATGTCGGAGATCGTAAAGGTTTTATATGAAGATTACTTGGAGCGGAAGAGACCGATTCTAGGTGAATCTTCAAAGGCCAAAAGTGAAGAAGGAGAGGATCCTCCTAAACCTCCTCCTTCACCTCCTTCTTCTCCATCAACTTCTTCTTCTTCAAATACAAGTTCCAAATCCACCGCAAGAAAACATTCCCATAAGCATAAACATGATATGCCTTTACTTAAGCTTGATGTGAAGTTTGAATTACCCATGTATGATGGTGAAGTCATTGCAAAGAGGATTGATAACTAGGTCATACATATGGAAGTTTATTTCAATGTGCAACAAATCAAGGATGAGGCAACTCAAATCAAATTGGCATCGCTTCGACTTGCAGGAACAACACTCATCTGGTGGCAAAGCAAGTTGCAAAATGGCACGCAAAAAGTGGGTAATGTATTTCCATCATGGCAAGTTTTTGTTTATGCACTTAAAAAACAATTTTATCCTTTGGGTTATAAAGAGAAGGATTTAATTGAATGACAAGGTCTTAAACTAAGAAAGGGACAAACAGTGCAAGAATACACAGATGAATTTCATAAGATGGCATTAATGTTATGCATTCCATTTAATACCCAAGAAACTCTTATGAAGTATATAAGAGGTTTACCTACACATATTCGTAATGTTGTATTTATGTTTGGGTCTACTAATCTTGATGAGGTTTTTGTTCAAGCAACATACATTGAGGCAGGGAAAACATGAGTTGGTGTATCAGGGGAATCATCTTCAAAGAAAAAGGAAAAAAGGAAGTGGAATGGAAAGAAAGAAAATTTAGTGGCAAGAAAGGAAGAGAAGCTCTATTGCATTCATTGCAAGAAAGAAGGACATGATGATGACCATAGCTAGAAATTTCATCTCAAGAAGAGACTGAAGTGATTCAAAGAGAGGAAAGGGAGGCAAACAATTACAGCAACATCACAACCAATAGACTTGGGATCGGATTCGGGTGATGAATCTAAAATCACAGCAGTTGGTTTGACCGGTAAAATTGGTGATGGATTTGATTCTAGAAGTAAATTGTTTCACATAAGGGTCATAATGAGACATACTAAGGTTGACACATTGATAGATAGTGGATCTCAATCTAACTTGATTTCATAGGAAGTGGTTAAAAAATTTGGATTAAACAATCAGATGCATCATAAGCCTTACTCACTTAAATGGATAAGAAACAACCATAAATTGCACATAACAAAGCAATGCACATTAAAGTTTGCAATTTCATCTAAGTTTGTGGATGAGGTAATATGTGATGTGTTTCCACTCAATGAATGTGGAATGGCCTTAGACAATCCTTATTTGTATGATCGCAAAACAATCTCCTAGAGAGAATATAATCAATATCACTTAATCAAAGAAGGAAAGGAATATGTAGTACATATTCATCACTTAAAAGAAATTCAATCTCTTCAAACAATGGAACAATTAAGAAAGGAAGCTCATGCAAGCAACACACCTATAATTGTCCCAAATCAAGCAATTGATCTTAAGAAATAACATGATATGATTGTAGAATGGAAGTTCAATTATACTTTGCTTCAAGATAAGCTAATGTCGTGCAAGTATTACAAATATATTATCTCCTTTGCAGTCATATTTCTGATATTATCATTGCTAATATTATCAAGATGGATGGTAGTGGCTTCAGTAAGATGTGACAGAGTACAAGTGGCTAAGAATATGTTGTCAGTTGTCATGGACAGGAGCACAGGAGCACAGGACAATGTTTAAAGATAGAGAAAAAGTGGGATGGCCTATCCCGCACTTGGTGACTGGTTAGTAACCTTTTGGAGGACCAAAAGGTCTTAGTGGGGAGGCGTGATCCAAAATGGATGCAGGAACCAAAATGGGTCTAGGAAGGCCTAAAAATCAAAGTGCTCAGAATTGCTTCAAAATGGACATCTGCATATGCCTCGTCGTTACGAACCCAACACAACTTGAACGAGATCAAAAATACATCATATGAGCAAGATATCGCGTTTTTTTCATTTTGCCAAATAAGAAAAAAAATTGGTGACTGTATAGTTCATACAGTCGTGACGTGACAGCTGATCGTACAGGTTGTATGACCGTATAGTGACGTGGCAAAGAAGTGGCATGCTGACTGGGAAATTGATGGAAGAAAGGTGGATGAATCTCTTGTTGAAACGTGTCCTCATATGGGCGAATGTAATGGTGCCATGTGGCCCAGTTTTGGGCTGCCACATGGCACCCCTTCGTTGGTTGTTATGGAAAAAATTGTATGGAATCCACAGGAGTCAAACCTGTGACCTCCGGTCTGGGTGGAGTGCTTTGGCAGGGTCAGCCTACTAATCCGCCCACAGTAGTACTTAACACTATATGTTCAAATGAATTATTTGAACTTACCTTTGTGTTATTTCAATAGATTTAAGGGCTAGGGCCTAGCCCCAGCCCTGGCGCATACAACCTATACCATGTAACCACCACTGCTATACCTTTTGGGCATGGTCCATTGTCAGCTCTGGCGCATATGGCATATAACCAAACCATATGACCAGGGGGGTATGACTAGGGGGCTACGACTAGGGGCCAGAGCTAGTTGCAGGTGCATCGAGACTAAGGTGGCAGCCATATGGCCAAGACACATGACCAAGGCTCGAGATCGGGGGCTAAGGAGCAACGTCAGCTACCACATGGACAGTGAGAATGTGACCAGGAGCACAATGATTGGGGGTTGTGCCCTATTTTAGCCCAAAAGTGGGTTTTTTAACTATATTATAAGATTTAATTTGATTTTTCAGCCATTTTTAGGAGATTTTGGCCATTATTGGAGGATCTAGAGCGCTTTTTGAGGCTAGAGATTGGGGGGGAGGTGGGATTTTGTTGCCAAATTCAAGCCTATATAAACCATAGGTTCTTGGAAGCTTTATAAAAGTTGATAAGAGGAGAAATGTTGAAGAATTGTAAAGCCAAAGACATTTTTATGCAGGGAAGCCATTGAGGAGAGAAACTTTGCGGGTCATTTCTGGGAGCTTTGTTCATCCATTTTTCAGTGTCGTCAGTTGTGTTGGGTTCATGAGATATAGAAAAACACATCCAAATTAGTTTGTAATCCATTTGGCACTTTTATGATGTACGTTTGAATCTTTGGAGAGAAATAAGAAAGCCTCACCCACTGAGACAAAGGCCCAGAGACATAGGTGATATTGCCGATATCCGTTAACAATTTTGTTGTTTTTTTGTGCTTATTTCCAAATATGTATATATTATAATGGATTCTATGTTACATCATTAATTCTTCCTCTTTCATCAATTTCCTAAATGGTTAATGAACTCATGTTTTTAAAACTTAACCATAGTCTTTAAAAGATCTTTTCGGATCAATATATGATGAAGGTAGGTTCATATCCAAGGAACTTGGAAAGTATTGCAAGGAAGATGGGATCTAATAAGCATGTTCAGTAATGCCAAGTTGCAACAATAGTTATGGACATAAGTGGTTGTGTTATTTGGTAACTCGATCACCATCGGTTGCAAAAGACTAGAAGATTCTGGGAGAGGTATGAACATGTCATCTGGTGATTACTCAAATGTGAAATTATTTGGTTGTGATGCTTATCAACATTCTCTGTAAGACCTAAATCAAATAGTTAGATGTTTGATATGGTGATGATGTTAAGGGATGCAAAATGTGGGATCCTACTTCCCACATAATCATCAAGGACAGAGATGTAGTGTTTGATGAATCTCCTTTTATAAAATCAAACATAGTAAAATATGAAAGGTTCAAAGCATGAATGGTAGAAGGAGACTATTTGGAAGGTATTGATTTCCATGAAACTTTCTCACTAGTTGTTAAAATATTGTTTCTATTCATGTTGTGTTAGCACTAGTTGTGTTACTTGATCTTAAGTTAGTACAACTAGATGTTACAAAAAAATTACATGGAGTTTTTTTGTAAAAGGGGATGTTTATGGAACAACCAGAAAGGTTAGTTCAGAATCACAACAGAAGATTTTTTTGCAAACTCAGGAATCATTGCACGACCTGAATCATGCTAGGAAAATGGTACAATATGTTTGATACCTTCATGGTGAGCCAAATTTTACAAGAAGTGAGTATAACCATTGTCTTTGTGGTATATTTATTATCTTGGCATTAAATGTTATTGTTGTTGGTCATTCCATGGACCATCTTGGCTTCACTATTCTTGTACTTTTTGATGTATGTATTGGAGCCTCTAAATGAAATTCTTATTCATTTCCTTCACTCTCCTCCCTGAAAGAAAAATCCAAACATGTTTTCCCACAAAATCGTATTGTTTGACTTGCTTCTTTTCATGGTATTAAGAATACATGTTACATGAACATGGCATTTACATAACATATTTATGATGTACATAGCATAAATCATACATTTGACATGGCATTTAATCAACAACCACCCATACTTATTTCACTCTTTTAATAATAATTCTACCTCCTTGCTTCATACAAAGAAGACTATTTCCATCCTATTTTACAACAACGGAAACAAAATTTACAAGGACTACATATGGATGCTAACTTTTCTATTTACAAATGATAAACATGAATGTTCCATTTTAGGCTACTTCGCCAAACTCATGACCATAATTTTTCCATTGCAAGGTGCTTCCCCATAATGGAATAGGGTCTCCTTCTTCTAATAGTATCGAAAGAAGTCTTTCAGTTGTCTGCCAAAACAAATATCAAGTTTAGTAAAGTAATAAGCACCACTCAATTCATCCAAGAGATCATCGAAGATTGGAATGACAAATTTGACATTGATGGTGAGTTTGTTGAGAGCTCTAAATTCTATACACATGTGCCAAGTACTTTGTTTCTTGATTTCCATGACTATAGGAGAGGAATAGGGGCTGATACTAGGGAAGATAACACATGTGGCGAGCAATTCATGAACAATTTTCTCAATTTCCTTTTTTTGAGAAGGGGATATCCTAGACAAAAAAATTTTGAGAAGGGGATATCCTAGACAAAGATCCAAGATGGCGATCCAATATGGAAGTTCAAGATGGAGATTCAAGATGGAGGTCCAAGATGAAGATACAATATGGAGATCCAAGATGATGATCTAAGATGGCGATCCAAGATGGCGATCCAAGATGGATGTTCAAGATGGAGATTCAAGATGGAGGACTAAGATGAAGATCCAATATGGAGTTCCAAGATAGAGATCCAAGATGGAATTTCAAGATGGATATTCAAGATGGAGGTCCAAGATGAATATCCAAGATGGAGTTCCAAGATAGATATCCAAGATGGCGATCCAAGATGGAAGTTCAAGATGGATATTCAATATGGATGTCCAAGATAAAGATACAAGATGGAGTTCCAAGATAGAGATCTAAGATGGAGATCTAATATGGGAGTTTAATATGGATATTCAAGATGGAGGTTCAAGATGAAGATCCAAGATAAAGTTCTAAGACAGAGATCCAAGATGGCAATCCAAGATGGAAGTTCAAGATGGATATTCAAGATGGAGTTCCAAGATGGAGATAAGATCCAAGATGGAGTTCCAAGATGGAAGTTCAAGATGGAGATTCAATATGGATTACAAATATCAATTCAACATCCCTTTGTCAAATTACATACATATTTCACCCAAAATTTGAGAATTTCACTCTAAAATTCACCATTCTTCCAAATTTGACATAGATTGTGACTTTGCAACAACAAATTTGTTAAATCCATAGGGGTATTTATCCCATATGGGTTTGGTGTTGAACCAAAATATATGATACCTTCTTGTAACGTACCCACCTCCCACAGTAAGTCCCATTACCTCTAAACCAACTAACATATCGATTAAGATGCTAAAAAAAGTGCATGCATTATGTAATAAAAATTAATGGAACTAAAAAACAATTAAATTCATGAATTCATATTAATCAAGCACGCACAAAACAAATTAGACATACAAGGAAAAAATTAAAATGCAACCCTTATACATAGCATATAATAGTAAATAAAAAAAAACTCAAAGCGAAGCACACATCAATTAAACATACTATTTAACATAAATAAACATAGTGAGCACATATCTTATTAAAAAATACATAATTGGATACATAGGATGGACATTCCACCCAAGTGAAGACATGCTGCTCCAATTCTCAGTAGTAGTCACCCCCGAGATAGGGATATGAATCCACAAAAAGAAGGTGGTTTCTAAGGTTCACTATTTTCCCCTCACAACAAGATAATTCCTACAACCATTCCAATCCACTAGCTCTCTTTCCCCTCAACCTACACAACTAAAGGAATGGGATTCCCTTCTCTACCACATAGTTCCTCAATGCATTCCACTTCCCTCTAGGGATCAAACATAGGTTTTCTAGGATATCTCTCTATCGGAAACTCCAAGAATTGACAGTTTCAACATGAATTATCACAATAGAAATTGTGTTCTCACTTTGCAAATTTCTTACCTAGGATCTTACTCATAGGCCTACATCCTAATTCTCCATGAAATTAAAACTCCAACAAGCTATCATACATTCCCATTATGGTTTTCTTCTATCTTTCAACGCTCCACACACATTTCCTCTCTTCTACGTAACTATAAAAAAATGATCCATTTTCCCATTCAAAATTACTTTTACCCATGCAAGTTTACTCTCACATTCCCCAATGTTTATTGTGATCTAGCCCATGCTCTCGATAATTATGTGAGGTGATTTTTCACACCAATCCTCTTACATGTATTCAATGATTGGGATTGAAACAATCAAAATGGACAATCATACAAAAAATATTTAGAAAGGTGCCTTGGGATTAATAGACATAAACAATTTATTCCCCTTTGACCCCCTTTTCTTGTGGAAATGTAGCCCCCATGAATTTTTCCATGTTCATCTTCAATTGACTATAAATTTTATTTTAATACTCTCGATATACAATTTTTACATATTACATCGCTTGGACAACGACCATACATCATATTTACATTATATATCACTAAACTAGGTATTAAAAATGGGGATGTTACACATGGTTAGCATAATTCAACCATGAGAAATATTGGCGTATGAAGTAACCATTGAGGAACACACAAATTCGGCATAAGTCTAATAAGATAAATGTCACAATGCTATATAACCATTAAGTAACATTGCAATCTAACATATCTTTTCATGAACATCACAATGCAACATAAGCCTTGAAAAACATTGTACAATTCAACATAAGTCCACCAAGATGAATGTCACAATGTGCCATAACAATTAAGGAACATCACAAATGTGACATAACCCTTAATGAATGTTGTAATGTGACATAGCCATTAAGGAACATAAAAATTCCACATAAGTCAACCAAGATGAATATCAAGATGCATCATGACTATTGAGGAATATCACATTGAAACATAGCCCTAAAGAAATGTCATAATGTAATGTAACCATTGAGGAACAAAACACAATGGAGATAATCATTGGGGAACATCATAATTCAATATGACATAACCCTTGAATGATGTCACATTCTGACACAACCATTGAGGAACATAGCAATTAAAAATAAGTCGACTATGATGAACATCACAATGCGACATTACCATAGTAAACCATGGTAAACATAATCAACATGGTAAACCATATTCAACCATGGCTAACCATGTCCAACAATGGTCTACCAAAGTAAATCATAAACAACCTAAGTCAACCATGTTTACCCATAGTGTAATATACCAGTTATAAAAAGTATAAAGAACATAAATAAAATGCTAGAAATGGCAGAATAACAACAATATAACCAGAACAATCACGACAATAGCACCAAAATGATATAAGAATAACAACAGAAATACCACTTTTATTCTGAAAGCAATGTTCAAGGGCCTCTTCGAGGGGGCAAACTCCAATTGAGCAGAGCTCTATTACAATAATATCCAAGCTAGGGTTCTCATACTCTTGACTCCTATTTATACTAAATATGTCGATCGAAAGAAACATCTAGAGGGAGATCCTTCTAGAAGTGGAAGCTTCTATTAAGTCTTCTTACATTCGACTTATTTTATTTTATTGAAAGGCCTTATTAATATTGACCTTTATTACATCCAAATATATAGTTCTGCCTATGTGCAGGTTAGGACCCTAACCTGTCCACCCCCTTAAAAACAACCTTGTCCTCAAGGCTTAAGATGTGGAAATTGCTGTAGAATGGTAGTTGGTTCCCAAGTGGCATCTGTTGGAGTTGTATCTTTCCACTGGACTAACAATTCCTTGATGGTTCTCTGATGCAGGCGACGCTCACACTAGTCCAAAACTGCTTGTGGCTGTAGCCAAATGGATCCTTCTTCGGCTAACTCGGGAAGCTTGGTTTGAATTTGGCGCTTAGTTCCAATCACCTTCTTTAAGAATGAAACATGAAAAACAAGATGTATCTTAGAATTACTGGGCAAAGCTAATTGATAGGCCACCTGTCCCACATGCTTGAGAACTATATAAGAACCATAAAATTTGGGTGCTAGCTTCTGACAATGCTCGGCCTTGAGAGAATTTTTCTTTTAAGGTTTTAGTCAAAGAAACACCTGATCCCCTTCTGCAAATTGACGTTCAGAGCGACCTTGATTTTCTTTTTGCTTCATATGATTCTATGCCATGACCAAATTCTTTTTGAGGGTATGGAGAATAGCCTCTCGAACTGTAAGCATTTGGTCAACCGCTTGGACCTTCGAGACACCAGGTAAGTATGAGAGAACTAAAGGTGGCTTTTGTCCATATACCGCTTCAAAAGGGGTCATGCATGTAGTTGTGTGGTATGAATTGTTCTACCACCATTCAACTAAGGGTAACCATTGAGGCCATTGATTTTGATTTTCCAAGAAAAAACACCTCAAATATGTTTCCAAACACTTATTGACAAATTCCGTTTGACCATCAGTCCGGGGGTGATAAGTTGTGCTGAGATGCAATTGGGTGCCTTGTATATTGAACAGTTATTACCAAAAATTGCTGGTGAAAGTTGGGCCGCGATAAAAAACAATAGAATGCGGCATGCCATGAAGCTTGAAGACTTGATCCATGAAAAGTTGAGCCACCGTGGATGTTGTAAATGGGCGTTGAAGAGCACAAAAATGAGCATTTATACTTGGAAGGGTGATCAACAACCACCATCATGACTGATTTATTTCCCGATTTGGGTAAGCCTGTAATAAAATCCATAGAGATATCCCTCCAAATAGCAGGTGGAATCGGAAGCAACTGTAGTGTTCTTGGAGATTTGACTATTTTGCCCTTGTTGCATTGACAAAAATCAAATTCATCTACAAAATTACGAATGTATTGTTTTATGCCATCCCAGAAAAAAGAGCGTTTGACCCTATCATAGGTTTTGCTAAACCCGAAGTGCCCAGCTGTGGGTGTAGCATGAAGCTCAAAAAGTACTGTGGATTTAAGTTTGGATTGTTTTCTTGAATACAAATGGTCTTTGTATCAAAGATCCTCATGGAGCCAAGAGTACCCTGGGGAAGCTGGAGCACTGGACTTCAATTGTTGGATCAGCTGTGAACTTTTTTGATCGTGTAGCCATTCCCGACAGATGGCTTGGATCCAATCTTGTACAATGAAGGAAAGAGAAAAAAGGGATCCGCATCTTCATACTTTTCGGAAAGTGCATCCGCAACCACATTGTCTTTTCCTTTTTTGTAAATGATATCATAATCATATCTAAAGAGCTTGGTCACCCATTTTTGTTTCTCTGGGGAGGAAATGATTTGTTCTAGAAAATACTTGAGGCTTTGATGGTCTATCTTAATTTGGAAGCATTTCCCCAATATATAAGGGCACCACAAATCAACGGCATGCAGAATAGCCAACATTTCCTTTTCATAGGTTTATTTGCCCAGATTTCTTTTAGACAGTTGCTTGCTGGTAAAGGCCAAAGGCCGACCCTCTTGCATAAGGACAACACCAATTCCTTTCCTTGAAGCATCACATTCCAAGATAAAGGTATTTGTGAAATCAGGAAGGGCTAGGACTGGAGTGGTGCACATGGCCATATTTAAGGTTTGAAAATCTTGAACCACGACTAGAGTTCAAGTGAAAGAGTTCTTTTTTAAGAGTGCAGTGATAGGTGCTGCAATCTTTCCATAATTCTTAACAAACTTGCGATAATAACCTGTTAAGCCCAGAAATACACACAATCTTTTGAGAGTCTTTGGGTGAGGCTAGTATTTCATAGATTCAATCTTTTTAGGATCCACCCTGACACCATCCTTGCCAACCAGATGACCCAAGTACTCGACTTTTGAGGCGCCAAAAACATAGTTAGATTGTTTTAGGAAAATTTGGTGCTGAGAGAGTAGATGGAGAACTCGATCCACATGGGAAAGATGGTCTGTCCAAGTTTTTCTATAGTTGAGGATATCATCAAAGAAAACTAAGACAAAATGATGGAGAAAAGGACGAAAGACATGATTCATGAGGCTTTGGAAGGTGGAGGGGGCATTACACAAGCCAAAGGGCATGACCAAAAACTCATAGTGGCCCTCATGAGTTCTAAAGGCAGTCTTGGGAATGTCTACCTCTTTCATACATATCTGGTGGTAGCCAGAATGAAGATCGAGTTTAGTAAAGAATTGGGTGCCACTCAATTCATCCAAGACGTCATCGATGACAAGGATGGGAAATTTGTCTCTAATGGTAAGTTTGTTGAGGGTATGAAAGTCGGGACACATTCTCCAAGAACCTTCTTTCTTCAGGAACATCACCACAAGAGAAGAATAGGGGCTCATACTAGGGCAAATAACACTCGCATTAAGGAGTTCCTGGACCATTTTTTCAATTTCATTTTTTTTGGAAAAGGGGTGACGATATAGATGGATATTAGGAGGAAGGCTTACTGGTACAAGGAGAATGGAATGATCATGAACATCGTGGGAAGGAGGGAATCCCTAGGGAGTGAAAAATACCACTTGATGTTTAGAA
>JASDQU010737984.1:3033-14784 GCA_032191745.1 Picea mariana
TTGGATTTTCCACTTGATCTCCTCATTCTCTAACAGAGAGCGGTGGTAGACTGGCGCATTGGGAAGCGATGCACCGGGGGTCAGATCAATGGGGTGCTTGACCTGATAGTGCATAGGTAACCCGATAGGTGAGGAGAAGATATCTGAGTATTTTTCCACGACCTTATCCAATTGATTCTACTATGTGGAGAGGTTAGCCGTAGATACCTTGGATGTGGCTGCAATATTTCGCTCATTCTCAGAGTGAATCACGAAGAAGACAAACTTCCCTGTCTGAGAGATGAAATTTATGCATTTCTTGGAATATATCAAGGAAATATCACTGGGTGGGATTGCCTCAGGTATCCTGTACAATTTCTTGTTCAAAGTAATAATAACACTGTGAGGCCTAGAGTCATATACAACATGACGTTTCCATAAATATGGTTGGCCCAAAAGAACATTACAAACTTAGAGAGGGGAAAAATCACACAATACCTCATCTTTGAAGGGATTGATGTTGTATGACAGGTGACATTGTTGGCTGGCATGAATGTTTCTTCCTTGGCAGAGCTATCCGATGGTGTAGGGTTGCGGGTGCAGCGTTGTCGGCAAGACGCGTTGCTTGAAAACCTCTGCTGAGATGAGGTTCTTCTGGCTACGACTATCAATGATGAAGTGCAGTGGGGTACCCTTCACCCACATCTGTGAATGAAAAAGGAACTCGCCTTCCTTTGGCTCATCTGGTTCACCAGGCTGGAGCTTGGTGGTAGAAACGGTAGCACTGGGTTCTGCGTCTATGATCCGACTCCCCCTTTTTGGTTCTGACTCAGATTCAGAACCTGCATCTGATTTAGAGGCTTTCACCTAAACCACCAATGATTTCTTTGAGTGGAAATCAACAGTGTTATGCCAGGAGATCTTATGGAAGTCCCACCACTTCTCGATATCTTTCTTTGTCTTTCTAGTGTCCTTCTTTGCTTGCGGCCTGGACTGGCTGTCCTGAGGCTATCCATCTTTGTTTTGTCCTTTTTTCTATGGGTTGGGGCCTCCATTTCCTGGCTTTGTTTTTGAGGGGTTCCCAGGCCCAAATTGTCACGTATTTTGTTTGAGATTTTGCTTGATCTTGACGACATATTGGTAGGCCGCACCCAAGGATGAGATGTCCAAAAACTCCATTTTGGCGTGGATGTATATATGCAGACCATCGCGATACTTGAGCACCAGATGTCGCTCAGAATATTTGATACCCATCTTGGTGCACAAGGTATGGAAGATATTTTTGAACTCATGCACCACTTGGTCTCTTTCTTACCACAACGTGGTCCATTTTGTGTACAGGTAGTCATAATTTCCAACAAGGTAGTATTGTTCCTTAATATCATCCTTGAGGGACTCCCTGGTGACTACGATTGTAAATAATGAGGGTTCCTCTATTTCCTTTTGCTCACAGAAATTTTCCCACCAATCTTTGACATGGGGAATGACTTTGAGGAGTGCAAAAGTAATCTTTTCTCTATTCGAGAAGTTATGGACAGAGAAATACACTTGTATCAAATTCAACCATTTTTCTACCACATCTACGTCTATATGACCTTCAAATATAGGAATATTGAATTTGATTTGTACCTTGAAGGGGGCGGCGCCTCCATTTGAGGAAGATGCCTCTCCTGTTGGTAGATGTCGAAGGATTTGTGCAAAAAAATCGATCATCTCCTTCCTCTGTTGTGTGAGGGATTCCTCGAGAAACATTTTGAAGGGATCTCATGTCCCATCATATTTATTTTCTTCTTCCATGAGAGGTCGTTTGGGCATGTGAGAGATTTTTTCCTCAAGAGAAACAATCTTGAGACCTAATTCTTTGTACCCTAACCTTGTTGGGGACCTTCATTAAGAACGATAAGGAGAAGACCACTCTGATACCACTGATCCAGAATATATTTGCAGAACAAAATGAATAGAGATTATTATCAAAATATGCTTAACACAGAATAATGAATATACAATAAAACTGGTTTCTATTAAATAAGGAAATAAGCTGAAACTATAAAATGCAGCGAAAACAAGCTTGCTAGTATGGTGGCATATTATATCTGAGAAGAGATGTGACGACTGTGCTCATTCACAAGAAGATCATTACAATGAGGCTCTGAAGGGATTTTTACAATAAACAGGAATGTCAAAAACCCTAGACATCCAAAAAACCAAACCCTAGGAGATGAAGCGCCAAAAGTCATGTGGGCCCCGTTTAGATAAGTTAGTAGATCAACTTCTCGGAGTTGTATATTTTTCAAATGATCTCTGTTTTAGGTGCACAATATCATGTTGGAAAGGTCTATCTAAAGACTACACATTTTTATACTATCATTTTGATTGTGGAGAGCCCTAAAAAATGTTGTTTAGGGCCTCAAAACGACCCCTCAAGTTAGGGACCCTAAAGCTAGGGAAAAAAACATCAAACTGGAAAGCTACCAAGATGAGCCAGTTGGAATAGGTGGGAGGCCACAAAATCCATCTGGATCATCAATAATTCTTTCAGAATACAAGGCACAGGTTCCAACTTTTCAATCTGCAAGGGTGTTTCTAGAGAATAAGGAGACTCTGGACCTACAACAGTCTGTGAAGAACTGTAATCACAAGATCGAGTGGCTACATCAATATGAGACTTTACCATATTGATAGATAGATGGCCACCTTCATGTGTCAATTGGTTTTGACTGCCACTCAACACATTTCTAGTGCTAGAGGCCCCTGAGGCCATGTGTTGATTATGTGGAAACAGATTTGTTAGCACAATTGGTGACTGTGATAAGAGCCTCGAGGCTTCCTCGATTTTTGGGCATAGGTGGATAAGGTGATCATCTTTGAAAATTTTACAAGGAAACCTCACCTTTCATTTTTATTTTTTGCCCTCACCAGCATTATTATTTAATCTATCATTGTTAGTGTCATCCTTGGATTTGTTATTATTTTTTCCACCCTTGCGATTATTACCTCGTCCTCTCCTTCTATTATGTCCTGGTTGTTGGTTACCATTTGGGTTGGCTGATGATTGTACAAAATGAACATATACAAAATGAGTGGGAGTGGAGGACAAAGATTAATCTTGTCCTGCTACAAGTTGGCTTAGATACAAATATTTCAATTGGTTCATCATAAAATCTGTAGACTTAGCATTTTCAGAGCCTATGATGCCATCAACATGAGGCCAAAGATTTTGTATAGGTTCATAGTTCGACCGCGGTGTGTCAAGAATAATTTCATACAACATCCCAGATTGAGCATATATGAGGTCCAATTGCTGGGCTTTGAATATAGCTTCTTCCTCATATGTTACTTTAGATGTAGAGACATCCTTCAAAATACAAGGAAATAAGGACTTAAGGAACCATTCCAACAGAAACTCTGGAGGAATGTAGGATTTGATCAACCTCTTCTATCTATGCCACTCTTGGATATGGTCTAAGAGATGCATGGATTTATCTTGGCGAAGGGTCGACAAAAGTTCTATGTCAGAATCTTAACGAACCACTATTTGGAAATGGTTGAAAAAGACCAAAACCATCTGATTAAAGTTTCCTTATGTTCCCCCCGATAGCTCAATGTACCATTTTGTGGCAACCCTCGTGAGGGTGCATTGAAATAGCCTCAAATGAATGAAATCATCATTAAGGGAATTAGATGAGCACCAAAGATGAAAATTAGTAACATGATCACCAAGATCCTCGCCAGTCTTTCCTTCTAATTTTGGAATGTACGAAGGAAGCTTGGTGGGGATGGGGCTTGTTATGGATTGTGATGCATCTATTCATTCATTAATTTTGACAAATATGTAAGATTAACTGTGGCCAGAAAAGGGAGTCAGGGCTGCGACGTCTGAGCCCATGCATGCCATCCAAGGTTCTGGTATATACCATGGCCCTGTCTGGTAAAGTAATATCCTCCTCCAAAATGATTCATAAAAGGTTGTATGGGCAGCATACCTATGGAGGCGGCATAATGAGGGTTATATACACTGCCCATAGCTGGAGGGGATCTGGGATAGGGGTTTCCCATAACATGAAACTGACTTCTTCCAGATGGAACTCTAGAGGAAAGAGGGGGATTTGTCATAATAAATGTGTTTGTTGGAATCAGAAAGGAAGAAGAAGGGGAAAAGGGCAAAATATAGGAAATGAATTGTCTGCCCGGTTGAGTACTCCATCCAAGAGCATTGAGACTAGGATTAGACATGGAAGAAAAAGGAGTTTGACCTCCCACTATAGGATTCGTTTTGGGAATATGAAGTCCACAAAATGAGAGAGGATCATGTGGAGGAGCCATGCCCCTAGATCCAAAAATAATATTTGCATTAGTCACTAGAATAAAGGATGGAAGTTGTGACATCATATTGGGCATACCAAAGCAAAAAGGATTAGAGACCAAAGGTATTGACTGAGAATTGTATCTTGGCATACCAAATAGAGACCCAAAGGAGTTTGTCTCTATGGGTTGAGTAGAACCCACAGGTTGGGTAGCTGTAGGGCCGGGAATATCTGACACTCCAACTGTTGTGGTTGAAGGAGTCGAAGGGATCCCACTAATCATTGAAGATATAGGAGTCGAGGGACTCCCAGTGTTGTTCTGTTTTGATTCAATACTCATAAATGGATAATCACAAGTCCAGGAGGTGGAGATATATGTACCACGTTTATTAACTTTACGCCTTTTATAAGGAAACTTCGATAAGTATTTAAGATGCGATAGTAAATTCAATAAACGACTAGACTTGCATGGAAGACGCTCTTTCTCCACGATGACTCAATACTCAAGATATAAAACCAAATCCTAGGGACAACTAACAATCAAATAACACACCAAAATAAACAAAAGGGCCAAGTGCACATAAACAGGATATAATGGCCAAAATGAGGCCTCCCTCACTAGAGTAGGTATGCCTCTCCCAACAGGGGCATAAGACTCCCTTCAAAAGATTGGAGGTATCCAAATCAGCTATGAGGGCCCTCATGGGATTAACAACGTAGTCAGTCAGATCCCCCCATAGAGGTAATCCTACATAAATGATGTGTGTTGTCCGACCCTTATCTGACTCAGGGTACCTGCAAAATAACCCATGCAAGTAACCTATGTGGCTACCTATGTCAAGAAACTAGAGTCACCAAAATATAACCAATGCATAGGCAAAGAGTCGTAAGTTTGGTCCACCATATGG
This sequence comes from Picea mariana, assembly GCA_032191745.1. Taxonomy (NCBI): domain Eukaryota; kingdom Viridiplantae; phylum Streptophyta; class Pinopsida; order Pinales; family Pinaceae; genus Picea; species Picea mariana. The sequence continues at coordinate 8,225 of JASDQU010737984.1, forward strand.
GAAGTGTAACAAAGCATGAAATATTGAAAGAACCACCTATCATGTAGGTAAAGGTACTAGTAAGAACCCCAAATACGAATAGAACCCCATAAATATCTCTAACGCTAAGAAGGTATTAGAGGGATATCTCTGCAACCAACTTCACACGATCTCGTGCTTAAATCTGGTGTGAGCGAAGCCTCCTGATGTCACTAATTACACAATGGGTTTCACCACTCCTTGGTCATACACATATGTTTAGTTTAATAGCCTTGGATAATTTTACTCACAAAATTCCTATTCCAAGGCCCTATGTCCTATACTTGTCTGTGTACCCAGAAAATAAAATTGTTTCTAATCAATTTTAGTGAATCAACGTTACTTTTAATGGCTTCTTCTTACTCAAGAGGTGTGGTTGTGAAATTGATGGCATTATGACTCAACATATAAAAGAAGCGAATATAAAAACACTGCTAAGTAATAATATTGAATTCTAAAGAGATGGTAAGCTTCTAAATGCAACTTTCAATGAAATTTCTAAAATTTCAATGAAATTCAATCTTTCCATATGTATCAAAATAAATACTAAGTAACCAAAAGAGAAAATGCCATAATGCAAAATGACAAATTGTTTTGTATTTTTTATATAAAGAAAAGAAAATGCAAGGACTGAATAGTAGTTTCACATAGAGACCCGACTGCAAGAAAAAAAGAGACAAGCTAAGTAGTATTCCAAGAAGCAAACACTCAAACCAAGGTGCAAGGAAAACTAATGAAAAATATGATAAGAAACAATATCTCCCGAAAATTCAACAATAAGAAGGTTTCCTATCACTTTGTAAGCTATTAACAGTTAGGACAGAGACCCAAGAAGACTCAACAACCAACCAAACTCACTCAGCATACACCAAACATAGCCAACAAGACTAAAGAGTTGATGTACACGATTGTTTGAGCAAAAGTCGCATATGTACGCACCCTAAGGAAGGGCAACTCATGTATGTATGCATTTTTTAAGGGGAAAACTACGTATATATAGTAAAACACTGAAAGGGAAAGGGTTAAGCCAAGAAACTTAGATCCAAAGAAAAAATAGGTTGTCAAGCAATTAGGTGATGAGGAAACTCATGATAATAAAGAGAAAATCATTGAGAACACACTCCAAACCCCCAAAAAAGAATATCAATCCCTAGTATGGTCGCCAATTTTGTTACAAGGAAAATCTCTCTATGGCATGGGGTAAACCACAACAAGAAAAATTACAGGAAAAAATCAACTCTAATCCCAAGTATGCTATATAAATGAAATGATAACAAGACAAGGCCATGATCCTACCTCGTCCAAACGTTTGATGAAGACCATTATTGAGCATGCAACTCAAAGCTTTATACCTGCAACTTATCCTCAACAACCAAGATACACAAGCATATTGTGATATATAGTGTTAGCATATAGATTAGCATAATCCATTAACATTCATGACAAATATGCCCATGGAATAATAATTCAAATATTTGCAAGATATCAATTTGACAATAAAAGAGTATTTCTATTAAAATAATCGACATAAGAATATAGGTGACAAACTTCTGTAACGACACATATCGGAACCGAGAAACTAAGTCCCTCTAATTGGGCCTCCACCACTTCAATCGTCCACCAAAGGAAAGATCATATAAAGGAGACAATGAGGTTCTCCATCACAAAGAAGAAAGAGCTTGGGGGTTGAACAATGAGTTCAGACTTTCAAGGATAAAGGGATGCAAACTCAATATGAAGTGAAATTTATCTAGGGTGTCTATTCTCTCAATGTGGAATTCTCTCCTCCAACGCTTGGATATGGCTCAATTTATTTCCTTCAAATGGAATTGAAGGGCCGATTCGGAGTGTTTCCAGTAAATGGAAGTTCAAGGATCATGGATCCTGTGACATGGCATCGAAACCTGACATAATTTTGAATTTTGAGCACCAAACCCGATGTACGTGGGGTGTAGTGGAGCAACCTGCATATACGCTTGTTGTATAACTGATAGGGAACATATATGTGGAAAAATGTTCCTTTTTAGCTCTGGAAGGTACAAAAGGGGACTTCAAGTCTTCATAGGGAAATGGAAAGGCCATCCAAGAAAGTTGCATGGGGTGAGGCAAAATTTGTTGTAACAAAGAGAGAATTGTCGAAGGATCTGTACTAGTTCCATGCAGTGTCCTTAGGCCGTGTACACTTCCACTATATCAATACTTATTGTATAGTGTGATCATGGAGATTCCTCTCTCTTTCTTCAAGGATGGCCTATGGCTACAAGAAAATGGAACCTTCTTCATCTAGTTATGTCGGGCAAGTTTGAATATAGGATTTAGATATGACCACTTTATTCAAGTAGGAGACATGAAAGATTGGATGAATTTTAGAGTGGCTAGGAAGCTCTAATTTGTAATCCACTTCCCCAAAACATTATAGGACCTTATAGGGGCCATAAAACTTAGGAGAAAGATTATGGTGGTTATTTCCTTTAAGTGAGGTGTGCTTATAAGTTTGTAGATGGAGGAAAACCATATCTCCTTAATCAAAATGGCATTTAGAATGATGCTAATGAGCCTTCTACTTCATCTAGTTGTGGGACATGACTAAATTATCCTTGATAATGTGGAGAATGCCAGGTCAATATGTGAGGGTTTTATTGATCTCATGCACCTTAGAAAATCTTGGTAGATATGATAGGACTGATGGGGCCTTTGGCCATAAACATATTCAAAGGGTCTCATTCGAGTGGCACCATGATAAATTGTATTATACTACAATTTGGTTAGAGGGATCCACTGGACCCATTGGGATTGTATCTTTGAATTAAATCACCTAAAATATGCTCCAAGAACTTGTTGATAGATTTAGTTTGACCATCATTTTGGGGGTGATATGTAGTGTTGAGATTCAAATGAGTGCCTTGGGGCTTAAACAAATCTTACTAGAACTTACTAGTGAAGGTGGGGTCATGATCCATCATAAATGAGTGTGGAATTCCATGGAGTTTAAATATATGATCAATGAATATGTGATTGATTGTAGAGGCCTTGAATGAGTGTTGGAGATCACAAAAATGAGCATATTTGGAAAAGCGATCAACCACAACCATGATTACATATTTATTGCCAGATTTTGGAAACCCCACAATGAATTCCATAGAAATGATAGGCCATAGAGATAGAGAAATGGGTAAAGTTTGGAGTTCAACTAGAGGTTTCACTATCTCTCCCTTGTGTTGTTGGAAAATGTCACACTTTCCAAAAAGGTTCATGTGTCCTTCATGCCTTCCCAAAAAAATGAATGAATGGTCTATAGTGGGAGAGAAATGTAGTTCAAATAATAACCATGACTTAAATGATAACTAATTGGTCAAATAAATAAATACTTTATAGAAAATCTCTTCATTTTTCCAAGTGTAGCCTTGATATGCATGGAGTTCCAATTGAATTTTTTGGATCAATCTAGTGACCTTGGGATCTATTAGCCTTTCTTTCTAGACACCATTCAAAATATATACTAAAATGAAAGAGAGTAAAAAGATGGACCCTTCCTCTTCATACCACTGAGAAAGATAATTTTCTACCACATTCTCCTTTCCCTTATTATAAATTATCTCATATCCATACCCCAACATTTTGGTGACACATTTTTGTTGCTCGAGGGAAGAATTCCTTTGCTCTAAGAAGTATTTTAGGTTGTGATGATTGGTTTTAATTTGGAAATGTTTCCAAAGTTGGTATGGATGCCATGTATCCACTTCATGTATTATATCCATTGTATCATTTTCATTAGTGGATTTTCCCAAGTGCCTCTTGTAGATTTGTTTGCTAGTAAAATCCAGTGGTCATCGCTCTTGCATGAGTACTACTCCCATGCCTTTAATTGAGGTGTCTCATTGNTATCATTTTCATTAGTGGATTTTCCCAAGTGCCTCTTGTAGATTTGTTTGCTAGTAAAATCCAGTGGTCATCGCTCTTGCATGAGTACTACTCCCATGCCTTTAATTGAGGTGTCTCATTCCAAGAATTTTTTTTTAGCGAGTTCAAGTAGAGAAAGTATGATCCAAATGGATGTCAGTGGCCTCCCACCTATTCCAACTAGTTCATTTTATCAGTGTTTCCATTTGGTAGTTTTTTTCTAGTTTTTGGGTCCCAAACTTTCGGGGCCATTTTGAAGCCTTAAAACATGTTTTAGGGGTTCGCCACAGTTAGATTGTATATGAAATCAAATTGTGAATGTAATATGTTTATTCCTCGTATAGACCTTTCCAACAGGCTATCATGCGCCTAAAATGAAGATCGTATGCAAAAGTTACAACCCGAGAAGTTGATGTACTAACTTACCCCAATGGGGCCCACATGACCTTTTATGCTTCATATCCTAGGGTTAGGTTTTTATATGTCTAGGGTTTTTGATCTAGATGGATGTCGGTGGCCTCCCACCTATTCCAACTGGCTCATTTTGGTAGTTTTCCAATTTGACATTTTTTCCCCTAGTTTTTGGGTCCCTGACTTGAGGGGCCGTTTTGAGGCCCTAAACAACATTTTTTAGGGCTAGCCACAATCAAATTGATAGCACCAAAATGTGTAGTCCTCATATTGACCTTTCCAATAGGCTATCATGCGCCTAAAATGAATATCGTATGAAAATGTTACGACCTCAGGAAGTTGATGTACTAACTTACCCAAACGGGGCCCACATGACTTTTGGCACTTTATCTCCTAGGGTTAGGTTTTTTGGATGTCTAGGGTTTTTTAAATTCCTGTTTATTTTAAAAAGGAATTCAAAGCTTCACTGAAGTTATATTATTGTGAATGAGCGGAGCCGTCACATCTCTTCTCGGAGATAAGCTGCCACCATTCCAACAAGCTTGTTTCCGCTACATTTTACAATTTTAGCTTATTTCCTTATTGAATAGAAACCAATTTTACTGTATATCTATTATTCTGTGTTAAGCATATTTTGATAATAATATGTATTCATTTAGTTCTACAAATATATTCTAGATCAGTGGTATCAGAGCGGTCTTCTTCTTGTCGTTCTTAATGCATGATCCCAACGAGGTCAGGGTACAAAGAATTAGGTATCGAGATTGTTTCTCTTGAGGAAAAATAATCTTGCATGCCCAAACAACCTCTCATGGAAGAAGAAAAGAAATAATATAGGACATGAGATCCCTTCAAAATGTTGCTCAAGTAAGCCCTCATGAAACATAGGAATGATATGATGGATAGTTTTTCGCAAATCCTCCGGCTGCTACCAACAAACAACACATCTTCCTCAAACAGAGGCGTCGCTCCCTTCAAGGTACAAATCAACTTCAAAATTCCTATATTTGAAGGTTAGATAGACACAGATATGGTATATAAATGGTTGAATCTACTAGAAGGTTATTTCTCTGTCCATAACTTCTCAAATAGAGAAAAGATTACTTTTGCGCTCCTCAAAGCCATTCCCCATGTCAAATATTGGTGGGAAAATTTCTGTGAGAAAAAGAAAATAGAGGAAACCTCATTATTTACAATCGCAGTCACCTGGGATTCCTTCAAGGATGATATTAAGGAACAATAATACCTTGTTGGAAGTTATGACGACGTGTACACAAAATGGACCATGCTGTGGCAGGAAATAGACCAAGTGGTGCCCGAGTTCACAAATAGCTTCCGTACCTTGCGCACCAAGATGGGTATCAAAGATTCTGAGCAACATATGGTGCTCAAGTATCATGACAGTCTACATAGATACATCCAGGCCAAAATGGATTTTCTGGACATTTCATCCTTGGGCGCAGCCTACTGATATGTCGTCAAAATCGCAAAGAAGCTCAAACAAAAGACGCGACAATTTGGGATTGGGAACCCCTCACAACAAAATTCAGGAAAGGGAGGCCCAAACCCACATAAAAAAGGATAGAGAAAAGACAAATAACCTTAGGAAAACCAGTCTAGGATGCAAGAAAAGAAGGACACCAGAAAGACAAAGAAAGATACCGGGAAGTGGTGTGACTTCCATAAGAGCCCCTGGCATAAAAATGTTGATTTCCGCTCGAAGTAGTCACTAGTGGCTGAGGTGAAAGCCTTTGACTCAGATGTAGTTTCCGACTTTGAGTCAAAACTAGAAAGGGGGAGACAGATCATACACGGAGAACCTAGTGCTACCATTGCTACCACCAAGCTCCAACCTGGTGAACCAGACGAGCCAGAGGAAGGAAAACACCTTTTTCATTCACAGATGTGGGTGAAGGTACTCCATTGCACTTCATCATTGATAAAGATAGCCAAAAGAACCTCATCTCAACAAAGTTTTTCAAGCGAATCTCCCTACTTACAACGTTGCACCCACAACCCTACACCATTGGATGGATCCGCCAAGGAAGCGACATCCACGTTAGCCAACAATGTCGCCTGTCATATGGCATAAATCCCTTCAAAGACGAGGTATTGTGTGTTTTTTCCCCTCTCGAAGTTTGTAATTTTCTTTTGGGCCAACCATATTTATGGAAATGTCATTCTGTATATGATTCTAGGCCTCACAGTGTTATTATTACTTTGAACAAGAA
>JASDQU010737984.1:20596-76546 GCA_032191745.1 Picea mariana
CATCATCAACAACAACATCACAACATAAAGGCTAAAGCATCATCAACATCAACACTAGGCTGAGAGTCTTCGGCATGAGTTTGTCATAACAACATGAAGCTGGCTAAACAATATCATCAGCATGAAGATGGCATCACAGCACGAGGTTGGAGCATCATCAACATCAGCACTAGGCTGAGAGTCTTCAGCATGAGGTTGGCATCACAACACGAAGCTGGCTACAAAATATCATCAACACGAAGATGGCATCACAACACGAGGCTGGCACATCATCACAACACAAGGCTAGCATGTCATCAGCAATTAAGCTGGCACATCATCACAACAATTAAGCTAACACATCATCATAACAATTAAGCTGGCACATCATCACAACAATTAAGTTGTCACATCATCACAACAATTAAGCTGGTACATCATCACAACAATTAAGCTGGCAACATCACACATCAATTAAGCTGGCAACATCATACAACAATTAAGCTGGAAGCACAACAACTAAGCTAGCAACACCACACAACAATTAAGTTGGAAGCACAAAAATTAAGATGGCAACACCACACAACAATTAAGCTGGAATCACAACACTAGGCTGGCACATCATCATCTTGTGGTACTATGACAATCTCTAAGAAGCTGTCTAGGAATCATAAGATTCCCTAGGATATAAAATCCTAACGAAGCTACCACCACTGATCAGGATACCATAGTATCATCATCACTACTCCTTTCAAGGGAAGGTCCTTTCGGACTATACCAAGCTTATCTCGAAAGTGATCAAACTTTACATGAGATAAAGGTTTGGTCAACATATCAACAACCTATTCATTTGTTTCAACATATTGGAGTTTTATAGCTCCTCTTTGCAACATATCATGGGTGAAGTGATACTATATCTCTATGTTCTTTGACTCATCATGGAACACATGGTTATCCATCATTTTTATACAACTTGGTTATCACATAGAATCATGGTGGATTCCATCTCCAAATCAAATAGATCATTCAACAACTTCTGAAGCCATATGGCTTCAAAATTGGTGGAACATGAAACAATGTATTCCGCTTCTGCCGTGGTTGGAGCAATACTGAATTGCTTCCTACTCTGCCATGAGATTGTGGTTGACCTCAGACTGAAACAAAATCCCGAAGTTCTCTTTCTATCAGAAACATTTCCAACTCAATCTGAATCGGTGTAACCACTCATTCTGAAGTCAATATATCTAGTATAATAGAGACCAAAATTCAACGTACCCTTAAGATATCTCATCATATGTTTTGTAGCAACAATGTGAACACATTTGGGTTCTACTAGATACCGACTCAAGGAAAAACATATATCTAGCCTGGCATTCATCAAATACATCACTGAACCAATAATCTATCTATACAGAGTAGCATCAACCAATTCTGACGAGGTATCTACCAGGAACTTCAACTTCATTTCCATGGGTGTGTACATGGATTTTCATTTCAACATGTCAACCCTTTTCAATTTTAACTACATACTTCCCTTGGTTAAGGAATATATTCTTTGTTCTCTACCAAACTTCAAGACCTAATAGATAATGCATTTAGGTCATCCATCAAACTCTGTGGCGATCTTCTTCTACAATTTGTGATGATATTTTCTTCATCTTTTCAAGGATACATCATCTACATATAGTAGTAACATCACTAGCTCATCATTCATAACCTTGAGATAACGGTTAGAATCAACTTTACTCTTGGTAAAGCCCAAGCTCTTTAGGAAATTGTCAATTCTACCATATCAAGCTCTAGGAGCTTGCTTCAATACGTACATATACTTCTTCAACTGGTAGACACGAGTCTTTCTATCTTCAATCTTCAAATCAATTTTCCTCATTACATTGTACCAATATGGTACACTTGCTCAACTGCAACTCAATCTGCACAATCATGTGCTAGCTCTATGTGCTTTCTGCAAAGCACTATCTTTCTCACTGATTGAGAGTATGTCCTCTCCTCTTTCTACAATTGTTCCTTCTGGAACTGGGACTCTGCACCTACAGCTACTCTAAAGCTGAGAATGGTTGCTCCATTCTCATTGTGACTGCTGAAATATGGGAATAATTTCTCTACTCCATCATGGCAATAACTTCATTTGAAATTGAGAGTGGCTCAATAACTGATACAGAAGATAACTCTTCTTCTTTCATGGAGGTAACACTATATTTTATCATAGTTATGTTTCCATGACCCAACTAATGTATTGTACCAACTGCCACTCAATTTTAAATATGGGGATTGCTCCCCCTGCATCTCATACTATATATAAATTATGGTTGTTCTGGTTGTCTTCATAAATACTATAACTATTTCTTCAATAAGTGTCTCGGAAAAGTATTCTGCCTCTTGCTGGGAGAATCCTCTAGACACACATCAGGCTTTGTGCATCTGCAACATGCTTGATGTGTATAGTTCAATATTTGAAGTCAATACTGACTTCTCTTCTAGTCTCATGGAAGAATACATATCCTAGTCTTTCTGATTGTCTTCCTTCTCTGTTACCGAAACAAGGGAATCTTCCCAGGAGATTTCATATCTCCTAGAAGTTTTTGAAGGTGCGATCTAGTCTTGTCACAACATCTGTCTCCCAATCTTGTAAGCTATCTCTTCATCTAATCCTTTATGAGATCAGGCTTAATATCGGTTTCTTCTGAGTCTACATGGAATTCATTATCTCTTACAGTGTATACTTTGTATTGAATACCAAGTCTAAATACAGAGTTAGGCTTCAAACAAGATTTTGTTCCTGTTCTAATGTTTGGTCATCTTTGGAGGCTTCTGCTCCTTTCAATCAATCTTCATATGAGATACTCTGAATCTCAAGAGATAGCTTCTTCTTCATCTTCTTTGGTACATGAGTGTATATGGTCATGTACATAGTCTGCTTCATGTCTCATATAATATGTTGCATTCAACAACCTTCACTGTAGCTTCCTCAAGGTTATCACCTGTGACTTGAAACAAGGTCAACAAGCAAGAATAATTTTCTTTTGATAATAATATATAAGACAATAGAACGAATAATCATCACAGTAGCTCCTTTAGAGCTATCACTTGTGACCTGTCTGAAGTAAAGATCAAAAGTAAGAAATACAATACGAAGTGAGGTCAACACTCTTATAGTGTTGTGATCAAACATTCCTCCATGGAAACCTGGAACTAATACAAGATATTTCTCCTAGAGGATATGTTAGTTTGTATTAGCAAAATGATTACATTAAGAATTTATCTCAATATGCTCACATGCTACCAGGTATAGTACTTTTCAAGGACTAGTTATCAACTTGTCATGTGCAACTTTGAATCTTATCAACTTAATTAATTAAACTTGGAATCTGGAGCCTTGTCCTCAAGAATGAGTGTGTTGCTACATTTTTTCCAAGTCTCCTTCACTCAAGATGACAAGTGTTTTATTCAACCTATCTTTTGTACTAGGACAATATGCTATCTTGACAGAAGGTTGGGTTAGAGAATAAACTCTAAGATCTCTACTTTAATCCATCTAATACCTTGACTTAGATTTTGATCAAAGGTTAGTATGATGGTCATAGCTACAACATGCAACACTGATCAAAATAATGTCATAACAAATAGATGCATATCTGAATAATCACACCTAGGTTGCATAATTCCTCTGAATGTGTTGGATCTTGAGATCCTTTTGGATCTATGGCAATAGATCCCTTCTCCTGCAAATACCCTTTAAATATTAACAATTTAAACATATCTGAGTACATACCTCTGATAGCATTTGCAGGTAGTGGAACCATCTGGTAGTAGCGACAATGATCACCAACTCTTAAAAACTTTAAGGGTGACTGCAACCAGTGCTACCGCTAATACTTCAACTGGTACTGCAACTGCAATTGATACTGCAACTGGTTTTGAGACTGCAACTGCAACTGCAACTTGGGGTTTTATGAGGAAACACTAAATTTTCAAACTTCAAATTTTGAAATTCTGATCCAGCGGATAGATGCGCTGAGTTGAGGCGAGTAAGCTGGTGCAGCTAGATTTTTGAAAATCCAAATTTTACCCCCTCAAACTTGACTAATAGATTTCTGGACTGGTGCTTCTGGTTTTTTGGTACTTCTGGTACTCTGGTATTTCTAGTTTTCTGGTACTTCTAGTACTTTGTGAAAACTAGGGTTTCACTTTCCAGGAGATCTACCCATTGAAAAGGTGCGCTGAAGGTTCCAAAGAATTCCTTGGGTTAGGGCACACTTTTCTAGATGGTTTTGAGGCTAAAAATCTTCTTCAATAAAAATCCCTAATTTTCATGTATGATAACAATGACATTTTTCTTCTTCTTGTGAAAGATGCTCTCTTCAGCTTAGCTCTGATACCATGTTAAGGTTTAAGCTATTATTAGGTTTCTTTTAAAATTACTAGATAACCATAGCCATAGCCTAGATAGGATCACTGAGAAATACACAATCACAAGAGACACATCATTTATCCTTGGAAACCCTCATGGGGGAGAAAACCCAACAAAAACTTCCTTAATATAGATAGCCAATACAATGCCAATAGATAACTCAAACAATACATAAATTCCTTTACCAAGAATGTGCCTCTCTCTTTCTCTTCTTCTCCAACTGCAGCTCCAGACTTGCACTTTGATGAACAAGTGAGTGAGTGAACAAATGAGGCACTAGCCTCTCTTATTTATACAATCTGACAGACACTGAACTGGGGTGTCTTTTCATTGGCAGGGCCGACTTCTCATTCTGGGTGGTTATAACCACTTTAATATATTATGTGGCCGAGTTTTCATTTAACATATTACAATTAGGGTTTGACCAATCCGCAAAAGGGGATTTGGTCATTTACATTACCCGACATGATCAATCCACAAAAGGGGATTGATCTAATGAACAATACATCAATAATAATTAGAATACTCTTTGTAGTTACAATAATTCAACATGTACACCCCTCTTCCTACTCCTAATAGGCCATGGGAATCCATCTCATAGACTACATGTCGGGCCTTCTGTCCACCAGGTGAGGAAATGACTGTGTTTTTGTGGTTGTTGATTGCTTTTTCAAAATGGTGATTCTGGCCGCCTGCAAGAAGAGCATCACAGTAGAGGCCACTGCATGTAACTTCTTTGAACAAGTATGAGTACATTTTGGAATCCCACAAACCATTGTCTCAAATCGAGATATTTGATTCCTTAACACATTCTGGTCGAGCCTCCGGTCACTGCTAGACACCAAGCTCACCAAATCCACTTCCTTCCACCCCCAGACAGATGGCCAAACTAATGTCATCAATCAGATTATCATGCATATCCTGCACATGTACAATTCCAATAACCCATGCACATGGGATGAGAGTCTTCCCTATGTTCAACATAGCTACAACCGAGCCATACATAGCTCAACCGACCACAACCCCTTTCAGGTGGGGTTGGGATTCCAACCATTGGGTCCCATGGATGTTGCACTACCCCTTGTGGCCACCCCGGTCGACTTGTCACCTTCTCTAGTTGAAGTTGACAAAGCCACCTGGTTCATTGAGTGAATTCAACACATCCGCTAACAGGTTCAAGATATTTTAGAGAAGTCCAATGCCAAGTACAAACAATGCCATGATCAACACTGGGTGCCACATAAGTATCAGGTGGGAGACATAGTTTAGTTTCACTTGTAGAAAGAACGCCTTATAGGGCCCCATCAAAAGATTCTCCCACTCTGTTATGGACCTTACACCATCACCAAGGTTGTGAGAGACAATGCTTTTGAGCTCAACATTCCCCCTTTCCTTGGCCTGCACCCATTGTTTAACGTGGCTCTTCTTCAACCATATTTCCCACCATTATTGGACACCTCAAATCTAGTAGAACAATTGATACCAATAGAGCTCAACCGTGAATGCATGCAACAGAAATCCAATGATCAGACTGTGGACACACAGGTCAAGGGCACTCACCAGCAGAGGATCTAGCTTTATCGAGTTTTCAAAGCAAGGCAACTCCTGCACCAAGGCAAGTGGCTCACTCGGGGCCAAATTCAGTAGAAATTTCCTCATCTGATGGGCGAACTCGACACAATGGAGACCATTTCTTCTTAAGGGGGTAGGACTGATCCACATAGATGTCGGTGGTCTCCCACCTATTCCAACTGGCTCATTTTAGTAGTGTTTCAGTTTGACAATTTTTTTTTCTAGTTTTTAGGGAGTTTTTTAGGGCTTGCCACAATCAAAATGTATAGTAAGTCAAAGTCTTACGACAACATGTGTAGTCCTCAGATAGAACTTTCCAACGAGATATCGTGTGCTTAAAATGAAGATCGCATGCAAAAGTTACGACCCCGGGAAGTTGATGTACTAACTTACCCCAATAGGGCCCACATGACTTTTGGTGCTTCATCTCCTAGGGTTAGGTTTTTGGTGTCTAGGGTTTTGACATTCCTATTTATTGTAAAAAGGTTTGGAGAGCCTCATTGTAACCATCTTCTTGCGAATGAGCGTGACCGTCACATCTCTTCTCAGAGATAAACTGCCACCATTCTAACAAACTTGTTTCAGTTTTCATTTTACAGTTTCAACATATTTCCTTATTGAATAAAAGTTAGTTTTACTGTATCTCTGTTATTGTTCTTTGTGTTTCTGTGTTAATAATAATAATACTCTGTATTCATTTCGCTCTACTCATAAAAACCAGATCAAAGTACTAGTGTTGTACATATAACATTCTTCAATTCTTGGAAGGCTCGTTATGTGATGTGATTCCAAATAAGAACATTTTTTTATCAAAGTTGTGAGGAGAGATGCAATCTTACCATAGTTCCTTATGAATTTCTTGTAATAACCAGTGAGACCAAGATAATCTCTTAAAATTTTAAGAGTTTTAGAGCAAGGCCAATCCTTCATCACTTCAATTTTCTTTGAATCTAAATGCACACCATCATGACTATCAATATGGCTCAAATATTCCACTTCAAGACACCAAAGAAACATTTGGATATCTTAAAAAAGAGTGGATGATCAAGAAGTAGTTGTGAGCCCTGAACTACATGGGTGACATGAGATTACTAAGTTTTACTATAAATCGAGATGTCATAAAAAAAAATACAAAGACAAAATGATGGGTTTAAATCTTTTGTTCATTATTATTAATTTATTGTTGCCTAATTTTAATTTATATCATTATTTTAAATTTATTGTTACCTAATTTTATTAATATTTAAAGATGAAAAAAAAATATTTCACAATTTTTTTAAAATATTATTAGAAAATATAATTTTAATATTAAAATCAAATCACACATGTAATTAGTATATAAAACTTTTACATAAAAACTTACATGTCATACATATACATGAAAAACTTAATTTACTTACATGTCATACATATAAATGAATTGAATTACATATAATTGAATTGAATTGACACATATTAAAAAAAACTTTACTTTTACATAAAAACTTACATGTCATACATATACATGAAAAACTTAATTTACTTACATGTCATACATATAAATGAATTGAATTACATATAATTGAATTGAATTGACACATATTAAAAAAAACTGAATTTACTTAAGTTTCATACATATACATAATTTAATTTTTTGACGACATAACAGAGAAATGGATCGATTTGCATCCTACACTCTGAGGTAAACATGCACATTGAATTTATGGCTACCCATTTTATGGGTCGATTTGCAACCACACTTTGAGGTAAACATGCACATTGAATTTATGGCTATCTTTTTGTGGGTATGTGCAATACCTTTGAGCTTATATCCATTGCAGATTGGAGATTGAAATATCTAATGAGTACGGCGAGAAAAGGCAATGATTGATTTTGCATTGAATATTGTAAATCTATAATTTAAATAAAGTCAAGTTGATTGTTGACTTTGATAGATGATCTACAATCTAAATAAGAATTTTCTTACTATACATGTACACATTCAAGAAAGATTGAGAAAAAATGTTCTTACAATACATGTACACATTCAAGAAAGATTGAGAAAAGTCCAAGAGAGATCGATGAAAATTACAATACATGTACACATTGAAGAAAGATTGAGAAAAGTCAAAGAGAGATTGAGGAAAGGTCAATATCAAAATAACTTAAATAAAGTCAAGGTCAACTAAAGTCAATAGTTGACTTTGCTAGATGACCGTTGAATACGCACAGATTGTAATAACATCAACAAACTGAGTGTGCGATCTATTACACGGAGCCGCCATAGCCGGCCATAAGATTATTCCATTGAATTGTAGAACGCCGAACGTTTTCATAATAACTGTCATCCTCTGATGGCGTACCAGCGGAGTAAGCTGCTGTGCGCAGCATATCTGAAGTAGCAATCGTCCTCTGAAGAAACAAGTGGAGAGTGCGAGCTGCAACAGAGAGGTCCTTAAGCATCAAGGGTATGTTCCTGCTTGAGGGAATGTATAACACCACCGAGGAGACGAGGTCCAACACGCCTGCCATATTTCTGATAAGAGAAGTACCTTCAATCCTTCCAAGCTAAGCTGCTGAAATTGGAAGCAGGCACCAAAAGGCCCCAAAAACCCTTACTCAAACCAACCGAGTATAGTTTCTTCCCGCTGCGCACCTTCACTGCCGTGAAGGTCGGGGTTTTATAATATCTCATCGGCATATGCTATCTGGCCGGGTTTTTATAATATCCCATCAGCGGGTTTCGCTGCCTTGCTGGAGAGACTACAAGAAACGTAAAATGAAAGACAAAGGACGATAATTAAATATTGCCATCACCATTCAGTCACGCAAAGGCCCCGCGTTGTGGTAAAATATTGCCATCAATGACAATCAAAGGCACTGGTTGCTAAAGTCCAGATTCCCTTCTCAAATGATCACGCAAAGCCCCCACACGGTTTCGTGCGTATCGAAACCGTGCATACCCATTGGCTCACTTTTGCCTTGAATTTTTAGGGATTCCTTGTGAGATTATATAATTCAATATATACTTCCAACCGGCTTGTAGCGCATAACATAAGAAATGTAGGCATGACATGATTTTACAAGTTTACTTTGATTCTATTGCAAGTTAACGATCATTGCACAAGCAATTGTAATTCCCGTGGCCCCATATTCATGACTTACAGAAGAGACCGTAAAATTATTTAAAAGCTTATTTAGACATTTCATAGATAGATATATATGTGTTGGTCTGTCATTATTATATATAATAATAAAAATAATTTATTTTTAAGATCACGACCAAGCAAGACACTAAATGGATATATGTACAGCACACCAAATTGGTGTATGAGACCCCCTTGTTTGTGGGACAAGGGACCCTCCTCCATCTAGCGATTTGACTGGTAAAGTCTATGAAGATATACATACCCTACCCCCCTCTGGATTTGAACCTGTGACCTCTTAAGAGGAAACACATGTTCTTAACCATTAATGTATGTATAGAATTGTATATATAGAATGCTAAACAATAACTAATGAAAAAGATATGTATGCATAAGAATAATCAATGAAAGAAAAGATGTTGAAAAATTGATTGTTTTTTCTTCATCAACTAAGTAATGAATCTAAAAAACAGATGTAAAACAAATATAAAAGTTATAATATAATTGTTGGAATTAATGCTTACATTAGAGAGTGGTTTAGATTTGTTAGATCTAGTTAGTTGTGAGAGATATTCTCCAACTATCAGATTATACTTATGTGTGTGTGGTTGAGAGATTCCCTCATAAATTTGTTATGGTGTTGAGAGAAAAATTCATTTATAAATATATGTTTGATTGAGTAATAAAAATATATAAAATTATTTTGTGCTTGTTGGTTTGCTAAATTTACTCTATATGAAAACTAATTTACTTTGTATTGACTTACTTTATATTACATTATAAACACATTACTTTGTCTATGTATGAGATGGTTGCACTTTTATTTTCTATAATTGGTTTTTATATCTACACAATCCATTTAAGTTTGATACAACTATTGGATATAATATTATTATAATTATTAATGTAAGAGAGTGGCAATAATAAGGTTTTATGAAGGAGGTATTATCAAAATTAGAAGTAATTAGAGTTGGTTAAAATGAATTAATTGTAATATAGGGATAAAGGAAGGTTGTTATTTGTGTTAGGATAGACAATGAAGAGGGTCCCACGAGCTAAGGTTTGTTTAGGGTTTTTTTGATTAGTGTTCAGAAGTGAGAGGAGAATTATGGTGACCATGCAATGTGTTATATTAATCAAGGACATGGTTATGGATGATGCAAGCAAGATGGAAGAGACATGGTTTGAAACAAAGGATGGTGAATCATTAGGAGTTTTAAGCACATTGGGTTGAAAGTGATTGCTAAGGTTGTAGGAGATTAGAGCAATTTGGAAAAGAAAGAAGATAAAATATTAATGTATAGAAAAAATGGTGGTTAATCCTAGGTCTAAAGTTACATCCAAAATTATTGGTGGCCACATATAGTTCATGAAAGATGAAGTTGTAATAGGAAAGTCAACGGGCATCTTTTCTTTCGAAAAGGTGTTGATATGGTGGGTTAAAAAATGATACGATCCCAAAAGGCAAGTGGATCTAAAATCAGTCTCCAAAGCCTTATTTGTAACCATCTTTGTCATTATAAAGGACAAGGAAAGAATGTTTGAATACAACCCCTATTTCTTCAACTCTACATGTGTGCACTTAAGATACTAGGATGGAATTTAGTCCATAAAGAGAGGACTTCTTGGAAGCCTCGGTCTAAATTCATTTATACTCTTGTCCATAAATTCTAGGAGGAAGAGGCTCTTGATGGAATTATGAACATGTAAGATACATATGTTAAAGTACCATAAGTCACTACAATAGGCAGGTAAACATCCTATGCTAGAATATGTGTTTACATGAATGTCTCAAGAGATTTATTAGAATTGATATGCATCAACTTACAAAACTCTAAATGGGTTCATAACCTAGACTATGAACACATCCCCTTCCAATGCTACAAGTGATATGAGCATGACCACCTATTTAGGGACTATCCACTAAATAAATATGGAATTTATCTCAAGCATGAATATGGTTAGGATAATGGGGATTTTGTCAATGTTTCAATGAAACAAAAATCTAGCAAAAGAATCATAAGGTAACTCCTAGTCATATCACAAAAGAGAAATAAATTTTAGATTTTAAGAGACGAAAAGGATAAACAATATCTATCATTGAGGACCGAAGTGTAGGAAGAGCATCATGTTAATCGTATGCAAAAAACCATGCTCAAAACATTTAGGAAGAACTTGAATGGAAGAAAACGTAGACAAGCCCAGAAGAGTTGATGGTAGATGGATAAAATCTGTTAGATGGCATAAGTATGTAAATTGAATGAGAAGAGGAGAAATACTTAGAGCGATAATACACAAATCCTTTGGAAGACGCCCAAAGTATCGATGTTGACCTACTAATAGTAATACAAAGATATGGGGGGGAACATCTTACCATCATATAGAAGGACCATCACCCAAAACTTCATAAATAATTAGTTAAAGAAAAAATGGAGTTGGGAACAACCTACCAAAACTGAGGGAAAGTGACATCCCTACAAATTGTCAAAAAGTTTCTCAAAGAAACACAAAATCTTAAAGGGGAGGGAAACAAAGAGAGGATGAAAAACTAGTAAATTTGTTTTTTACAAAACATGGACACAACTAGTAAAATCCAAACAAGCAATAGGGATCCTAGATAAGTACTTTCTCACCCAACCAAAATTTTAATTTGAAGAGCACAAAATGGAATATTAGAGGGGTCAATGCAAAAGGAAAGCAAAGGATCCTCTAAAAAATAATCATAAAAGAAAATCCCACTATAATAATGATACATGGAAACAAACGTGATAACGACACCATGCAATTGATAACCAAGATAATATTGAAATCATCCTAAACATCAACACTAAGTTTAGAAGGCTTCCCATGATGTCTCGCAATAATATGGAACCCAACCTAGGTAATTCTAGAAGACATCTTAGATATAGGTAGATTTATCACAACAAGCTACAAAGAAATGGTATTTGCAAACTTAATTTTAACGGTAATATGTATGGCTAGACCATTCCAATAAAAAAAAAGGGTTCCTAGAAGCATTACAAGCTTTGGAAGTTATATACAAAAGCAAGAGTGGATTTTAGGAAGAGATTTAGGTATGAATACCTCACGGATGAAAAAGGTGAGGAACTCACCCCTTGGAGGAAGTGAATTTGACTTATAAAGAAGCGATAAAGAATCCCAAATTGATGGATATGTGGACAACCAATGGGTGTCACACATTGAATAGTAAAATAGGATGCACACATCAAATAGCAATGTGGTTGAACATATTCCTAGTCTCTTTAGCTCTTTTGAGGAGAGGAAGAACCATATACATAGTAATTCTACCCAACTTGAGCACATATAGTTGGATGATATGTCTAAGATGGAAAAGTTTGAGTTTTTCACAACCCAATCCCTTTCATTTTGAGAAGTACTAGATATCCCACCTATATTTCCAATCAAACATCAAATCCTGGTGGGAGGAAGAAGAGATTCCAAATGGTATGAAAATGTATGTCTAGTCAATAGTTTCTAAACATATTGATAACCCAAGTCAACATTTGGAACAAGGAGGATTTTGGAAACATCCTTCATGCCAATAAAGAATTTGAAGGGAAGATAAAATATCTTCAAAATTTCATAATCACATAGGGAAAATACATAAAAAAAAAATTGGAAGTTGACCTTCAAGATGAGTGGAATTTGAGATCATAAAAAGAAGAAATTCGCTACCATCAAAAGTCTAGGACTAGGTGGCTCAAATAAGGAGATAATAACTTCAAATTATTTCACTATCCATGATCAATAGGAGGCCTCACAACAAAATAGTATCCCTAAATACAACCTAAGTGACCAAGCTTGGAGGATCATGGGGATATTGAAAAGGAACCGAGAAATCATTATACCTAACTAATATTAGAATCACAAGTAGATAGAAAGGAAGTAATCAAATCCATTAGTATATGCATCTCCCAATTAGTCACATGGGATCATAATGTCAATACAATCCAAGAAATCAATTTTGAAGACGTGGAATTTTTTTTATGGAAATTCTAGCTAGAAAATCTCTTGGCCTATAATGTATTTCCATTAACGTATTTCAGTCGTGTTGCTCCATTGTTGGTAGGGATGTATAGGAAGTAGTTGAAGACTCTATAGCTTTATAAGGCATCCTGCAAACATAGAACTTTACTTTTCTTACCCCAATTCGAAAATAAGATCAATCTAGTAGAGAAATTCTAGATAAATTATAATGAAATGCAATAGCCTAATTTCCATCCAGTCTCTCTATGTAATAAATATTCAAGATCATAACAAAATTAGTAACTAACCATCTAAATCCCATCATGTCTAGGGTCACCTCAATAAAGAAGTGGGGCTATATAGAAGGGTGCCAAATCCTAGATGGTATCATAAAAACTCACGAAACAAGTTACTCTCTCAAGAATAGTAAGAAACTTACCAGGATGATTAAAATTGATATGTCCAAGGTGTTTGATCACTCAAAATAGAAATTGTTGGGAGAAATGCTACAAGATTTCATATTCTATTAATATAAGATAAAGTGGGTAAATATCCTCATCTCTTGATCTAGATTAGATCATTATATTACTTTTCATCTACCTCGATGCTTTCAGAGTGGAAAAGATTACAAGAATAATCTTGCAAGGTCATTTTAGTGGCAAGTCCTAGTTCGAAAAATTAGGGTTCGACACCTTCTTAATCCATTTTGAGGCATTAAATGGATATTTTTGGGGTTTTGGTATTTGGAGATTGTATACCCCTAATTGAGGGTCTTCTACACTCTGATACCTTTCCAACGGCATATACCATGCATCTATTGGAGTCCGTATGTAAAAGTTATGACTCCTGCAAGTTGACTTATCATGTTGAACACAATGTTACGAGAAGTTGCAACATCAACCCCCATTACTCATGCATATGGGGCTACCCACATGAGAAATTTAAAGAAGATTCTAGAATGTTCAAAACCCTACCACAATTGAGGGTTGAGGAAGTAAAAACACGACCCCTAGATGGACATCGGGCTATGTTAAATATCGGGCCACTGGGAGGACAAGGGGTTCCATTCTATGTTATTGTATTTTGTTCCATAGCAGAGAAAAAAAACTGTGAGTGGAAAATTAGAGAGCATAACAGAGGGGTTTAATGTTTTGTAGAATCTTAACAAGCCACAGGTCTCAGGTAGCTCCATAGAGAATTTGTTATCCTTTGCACTTGCATTATTTCCATACCAAAGAAAAGAGAGCGGAGAAACCTCACCTTCTAGCTGGGTTTTTTCCCGTAAGGGTTTCCCAAAGAAAATATTTGTTTTATCTTATGGATGGTGTGTGATTGTATTTTACTATTATTTGTTTTCTGCATTTTATCTATTTCATGCATAAGAAGAAAATCAATAATTAAATATTCTTGAATCTAAAGGAATTTAACCTTTGTAGTGTAGATTTCAGTTTTATTTATCAGATATATTGTGAAAAACTATTCTAGTTGAATATCCATGGTAATTTACAGATCATATTGGTATCAGAGCGTGTTTTTCTTCTGGGTGTTTGTGGGAAGTTGTAGGATCCAAGAATCAACTTAAAGAGAATTCACAGAAACCCTTTCCATATCGCCTGAGTCTATTCATAATGACCTTCAAGATACAACATAAGAGGAGAGGTTTGAAGAAAAATTCGTTGAAATCATTCACAATATGAACCTCCTCATGGAGGATCTAGAAAGAAAACTTGAACCATTCAGAGACGATGGAGGCTCTAACTTAGAGATCATATCAAAGGGTAAATCTGGAGATCATGAAGACTTAGGAAAGGAGTTGCAGAAACAATTCGAGAAAGAGAAGTCGAGTTTTATTTCCATGAACCCTTCACACTCCCTATTCACATGGACATAAAGGAAAAGTGGACATAAATCCATACCAAGGTGAGATCGATGCATTGAAACTAAATCATTGGTTGCAAAAACTAGAAGTTTAATTTAGTGTTAACCATATAGATGAAGAGTATAAGATTTCATTTGCTAAATTGGGCCATGGTTTAATATGGTGAGAAATCCATATGAAAACACTTAGGTTGGAGGGTGATCCAATGGTAACTAGGTGGAAGGACTTCAAAATCCTCATAAAGTCCCAATTCTACCCTATCAGGTATGTAGAGGACCGATGGATGTAGTGGAAATACTTCAGGTAGAGGCAAGGGAAGAGTATTCAGGAGTACACCACTGAGTTTAGAAAGATGGCGATCATGATCGATATCTCTCCCAAGAAACTAGATGTACTCCTCAAGTAACTAGGGGGTTTACACAGTCATCTATGAAAGAAGGTGTTTCTCTTCATTCCAAGGATTGTGGATGAGGCTTGTGTCTAAGCATAGTACCTATAAAACACAAGACAAAAGAAGGTGAATTCAAGTGTTTCTAAGAAGAAAGAGAACCGGGGAGATTCCAAGGAGGGGAACAATAAGTGAAAAAGGGGGGAATATAAGAAGAAAACAACCACTACACACCAGTGCAAAGATACCAATAACCATTGCAATCATTGCAACATTTATGGCCACACCGAGGAAAATTCCTGGAAACTACATCCATAGCTGAACTTGAAGAACTGCAAGAAGGATATAAATAAAAATAACCTTCTAGCCACAAATTCAAGCAATTGGGTTGAAATTAGCTCAGATATAGATGAAAATATTTTCTGCACATCTATGTAGAGGGAGGTGAATATGAGTAGCCTTGATCACCAGGAAGAGAAGGAGATGAACAAGCTCTCCATATCAAGATTCATGTCAAGATGACCAAGATAGATGCTCTATTCGACTCTAGTTCAAAGGATAATATCATCGCACCATATCTGGTCAAAAATCTTGGATTGGAGGTTCATAATCATCGTAGTCCCTATCCATTGGGTTGGGTAAACAAGGATGCAACAATAAAGGTAACAAAATAGTGTAAGATTAAATTTGATAAAATTGTCAATTTTATTAATGAAGTGGAATTGGACATAGGACTGATTGATGTATGTAGAGTAGTGTTTGGAATCCCCTACATGTAAATGAAGGATGAAATATTCATGTAGAGAGCCAACCAATACCAATTGATAAAGGATGGGAAGTCCTACATCATTAACCCGTATAAATACAAGTCAAATATCTTGTTGGTAAGTTCCATCCAATCCGAGAAGTTGACTAGTTCTAGTCGAAGGTTGGCTAGTCGATGGTTGAAGGAGATTTTTTTTAAAAGAGGTGAAGGTTCTATAGGAATAAAAAAAGAGGAAGGAAGTTTATAATAAATGGATGAAAGGGTAAGGATAAATTCCGCCGTTGAAGGAGAATATTTAGTCGGAACCCCTGAACAAGTCACAGGAGAATCAAAACCTGCAACACCAGAAGATGTCGGGTTGAATTGGGATATAAACACAAAACTAAAATGAAAGATACCCCCCATATCAAAGACTTTCACTCCAGAGGTAAAGGAACCAGACCTAAATCACCCATTCCCCTAATTCCATCTATAAAATTGGTAATTTCTACAACAAATATTTGTGTCTGTTGGAAGATTGGTTGTTGTCATTGATGTCAACCCTAGTCATTGGTTTTGGACCGCAAGATTGATGAAGGTATTTGGACATGAAGGACATTGCACATGCAGACACAACACCCATGGATGGATAATATAAATTATGTTGTTTTCGGTGGTAGGTGGCACATCACATGGATCCTTATGGTTTAGGAGAAATGAATTTTTGAAGATGACAAAGTGAATTGAAGAAGGAAGTACAGGTCGACCCTGAAGATAATTAAAGAAAATAATTACAAAATAAGAAAGTGTAAGGTCAGCCATAATGTTAAAAGGAAGTGACATAAAGGGTATAAATACGTATCATTATACATTCATTTTAAACACACATAAGTCGAATTTTAGAGGAAATATGAAGTAAAGAAGGCCGGATTTCAAGGGAGGATGAAGTCTTTTGGTGATGTGTTCTAAGGTATGTTATTTACAGGTCATCTTACCATTTTTGATATAACATTTTTTCTAGAACGATTCAGATGGTGAAATTGGTATGGTATTGAGAAGACATATCTAGGTACCTGTGGTAAAAATTTCATCTCTTTATTCACTAAACTTTTGAAGATACACTCCATGGAAGATAGGCTTTTTGACTAGTCCTGAAGCTAGTGATAAACAGGTGTTCCAGGTAAAACAATCATAACTTCTTCATTGAGAATACAAATGCAGTGAGACCAATTTCATTGGAAATAGTATGGGCTATAGTTTATTTTGTGTGAATTTCAGAATCGTATGTTAAATATTGAGCGCGGAAAATTTTGTACAAGTTCTCTCTCCTAAATAAACCAGAGTTGAATAAGGCCTACCATTCTCTCTATAACTTCTTTTTGGGGAGGATTGAAGGAGTGAAAATTGGAGGAGTTTCAAAGAATACATTTAGTTATATTATCTACAGGATCAAAGTATTCTAAGAAGCGAAGAATTGCAGAAGTTGAAGAAGTCTCAAGAAGCATTATTTGGTTCTATGTGATGGTTAGTTGATGATGATGATTTAATGTAAAGTTTTATTATCTCTCATATATTCTTGGGTGGAAGAAAGGGGAAAGGATGGAGAGGTCAACCCTCTCTTGATATTGGAGGATTGTATCTTCCTTTTGGAGGTTTATCCCTCCCTTTATATTTGGAAGTTGGAGCTACCTTTGGAAGTCATTACTTCCCTTGAACAATAACTATTGATTATTTTTTATATATTGTGCATGGTGTATTGTGGTGTATTGGTGTAACTCTTATACTATTGTTCATTGATAATTGGATATAATTGAATGGTTTAAGTATAAGTTGATTTTTTTTTAAATTATACTTGATACCAATTCACTGCCCTCTTAGTATCAACAATTGGTATCAGAGTGGGTTACCTTCAATAGAGTTTAACCATTGGAAGGAACATCCTAAGAAGAAATGGAAGACAACATTCCAAATGGGATTCCACCATTTGATGGAAGCAATTTTGAATACTGGAGTAATAGAATGGAAACTTACTTGAAATATCTTGGGTAATATGTTTGGTTCTCAGTTGATTTAGGATACAATGTTTTGAAGAAACCAAAGAGTGAAGCTCAGAAGGAAGCAAAAAGGAACAACAAATTGGCAATAGATACCATCCTGGATGGATTGATAGATTCATTGAAATCCAAGGTGGGATTGTGTGCATCAGAAAAATAACATTGGGATAAGCTACAATACCTTTATGCAAGGGAAGAAACAAAAGAAGAAGAAGAAGTTGAAGCAAATTACAACATCTCATATTTCAAAGAAGCAAATAGAGGTCAGTTCTTTTGCCTTAATTGTGAAGGAGTAGGACATATTGAATTTGAATGTCCTCATCCAAGGATTGAAAGAGATGATGCTGAAGAATAAAATTCCAATGAAGAAGAAGAAAATCATGAAGTAGAATTGATTCAACAAGAAGATGAGAATCTTAAAAAATTGAAGAATGTTGAGATTGAAAATAGCAAGCTCAAAGACACACATAGAAAACTAAGAAGCGAATTGGGTAGTTGTGAAAAGAAAGTTGTAATCTTGAAGAAACAATTAGAAGACTTTGAGAAACTAAGAGAAGAAACCATTTCCTTGAAAACTCTACTCGAAGAAGCAAGAAGAATAGGAGAAGTAAGGAATGTCCAAATGATGAACAAAGAATAAGATTGTGAGAAATTTGAACACGAAGTTGTCTCATTGAGGAAGAGCTTAAGAAACTCTCAAGTGCCAAAAGAATTAACACATCTTGGATGCATGGGTGAAAGTTCATACAAAGAATATGCAAATACCAACAAGAAGGTTGAATAAAGAGCTACACAGATAGTTGATGAGAAGTTGCTCGTGATACCAGAAAGAAGGAATGATTACAAAAGTGATGAATATCCAAGAAGACCTCCTACCTTCAGGAATCAAAGAAGTTTAAATCAATATGAAGGAAACAAAAGAAGAGTAGATCATGGACCCATATGGAATACATCACAAAGAAGATCACTTACTCCCAGTTATCAAAATTTGTTTCTTGATCATTGTTATACTTGCAAAAATTTTGGACATAAGGCAATTAATTGCAGAATCAATGAAAGGAACAACTATGAAAGAAATATGAATGATGTAAATAGAAGATATGGAAATAATCATGGATTTGTCAACAAAAGTTATGATTCATTTTCTCCATTGATGGACAAAAATATTGTATGTTACAAATGTAATTATCTTGGTCACAAAATACGAGATTGCAGATATATGAATGAAGATGTCCCTATGCCAACCACAGTATGGAAAAGGAAAGAGATTGAAAATAATGAAGATTGTCGAATAGCATTGACCATTGAAGAATCTAAAGAAGAAGGTGAATGGTACATAGACAGTGGATGTTCTTCACACATGATCGAGGATCAAGACAAATTCATCAGCTTGAAGAGAAAGGGTGGCATTGTTGCATTTGAAGATGACTCATCTTCCAAAATAATTGAAAAAGGTGTAGTAGATCTTGGAAGAAAAAATGTAAAAGAAAAGAATATCCTATTGGTTGAAGACTTGAAGCATAATCTACTCAATGTTAGTAAAATGTGTGATCAAGGATATACTCTCACGTTTGAATCACAAAGATGAAAAATCAAAGAAGAAATTTCAGGAAGATTGGTTTCAACTCCAACAAGAAGACCAAGTAACATTTACGTCCTAAATACACGAAAAATATCCAAGCAAGAAAGATACCATAAAAGTGAAGTGTTAGTAAGTGTTATATGTTCAGGGGGAGAAACCCCAAAGAAGAGAGTTACTTTTTGTCATTAAACTCAGGGGGTGAATCCCTACCCTTTGCCATCGATGTCAAAGGGGGAGAGAAATTGGGATCATGATAAAAGGGGGAGTATGAGTGTTGCCATCAATGGCAAAGGGGGAGATTGTTGGAATATTGGTTGTTGTCATTGAAGTCAACCCTAGTCATTGGTTTTGGTTCGCAAGATTGATGAAGGTGTTTGGACATGAAGTACAATGCACATGCAAACACAAAACCCATGGATGAATAATATACATCATGGTGTTTCCGGTGGTAGGTGGCATGTCATGTGGATCCTCATGGTTGAGAAGAAATGAATTTTTGAAGATGACAAAGTGAATCGAAGAAGGAATTAGTACAGGTCGTCCCTGAAGATAATTAAAGAAAAGAATTACAAAATAAGAAAGTGTGAGGTCGGACATAATGTTAAAAAGAAGTGACATAAAGGGTATAAATAAATATCATTATACATTCATTTTAAACACATACAAGTCAAATTTCAGAGGAAATCTGAAGTAAAGAAGGTCGGATTTCAAGGGAGGATGAAGTCTTTTGGTGATGTGTTCTAAGATATGTTATTTACATGTCATCTTACCATTTTCTCTATAATTTGTTTTCTAGAAATATTCATATGGTGAAATTGGTATGGTATTGAGAAGACATATCTAGGTATCTGTGGTAAAAGTTTTAGCTCTTTATTCACTATACGTTTGGAGATAAACTCTGTGGAAGATAGGGTTTTTGACTAGTCTTGAAGCTAGTCATAAACATGGTGATGATTTAATGTAAAGTTTTATTATCTCTCATATATTCTTGGGTGGAAGGAAGGGGAAAAGATGGAGAGGTCAACCCTCTCTTGAGATTGGAGTATTGTATCTTCCTTTTGGATTTTTATCCCTCGCTTTATATTTGGAAGCTAGATCTACCTTTGGAAGTCATTACTTCCCTTGAACAATAACTATTGATTATTTCTCATATATTGTGCATGGTGTATTGTGGTGTATTGGTGTAACTCTTATACCATTGTTCATTGCTCATTGGATATAATTGAATGGTTTAAGTATAAGTTGGATTTTTTTTTTAATTATACTTGATACTGATTCACCGCCCTCTCAGTATCAACAGTGTCAATTATGTTATTTCTAATACTTCAAGTCCACCAAATTTAAGTGGTAGTAGTAGTAGTAGTAGTGGAAGTATAGAATTTGTTTCAGTTGTGTCACAACCAGGACCATCAAGGTTCATTCTGGTAGGATTTCCAAATACCTCTCTATCACCTGATACCTTGAATTTTGGGGTAAAGGTGATGAGGACGTTGAACATCATGAGTTTCTATGTGAATCCATATGGAGGTCTCATAGAACTTTAGATGCAAACGAGTTAGTTGAATTTTAGACTACCTTAAGAGGTCAGGCTCTAAAATGGCACATGAAGGCTATCGAGCAAGGGTGTCAAGGGAAATCCTTCAGCCTCTCCCAGGTGAATCATATATTTATAGCAGAATTTTGGTTACCTCAATAAAAAAAAAATTTCTCTGAGTTGCAAGAGATAAAATAGACGGATGGTGAGTCTGCATGGGAGTACAACTAGATGTTTAAATATGTGATAGGTAAATTAGAAAACCTTATCTATGAGGATCATCAGAGAGAATGGTTCATTAAAGGGTTGTTACTTTTGACACATATTCCTCCAACTCAACAAAGGATGTCCACTTTGGGATAATCACTCAAGAAGGATATGAAGATTGAGGATATGGTAGGTTATCCAGGGAACTTCAGAGTTATGAATCCTGCATAGGATGTTATTATTGTACAATTGTAGGGCCAAATATCTAGATTGACCAGAAAAATTCAAGAATTAACCCTTTTCAAAGTAGGTCGACCGAAATTTTGGTGTACAGGTTGTTACATGGAATCATGTGGCTAATAAGTGTCTGAGAATAAGGGATATAGGGCCTTATAATATAACTCCTATTCTAGTTGGGCTAGCAGGAGAAGTTGCAGAAGTTGTTGTTACAACGTCATTCGATGGGCCTGTTCAATACCATTCCTTCCCAAATAGTCAAGGAGGCCAGAGTACGAAGTATTGTGAGTTATGCAGAAGTCATGGGAATTCTCCAATGCATTGTCCAATTTTACATAAGTACACTCCTGTGTCGAATACCATGTATTGTGAGTTTTTTGGTTCACTGTCACAAAACACTAATTAGTGCAAAGCTATGGATGCACTTGTGGACATACTGGATTGATCTACATTCAAGGTCAACAAAGGACCTCAAGGAGTTGGAAGGAGTCGTGGAGGAGGAGGATATCAGGGATGATGAACTAGAGAAGGAGGATTGGTTCTCTACTACAATTTTGATGAGCAGGGACACTTGGAGAGAGACTATCCTCTTCCAATATGACCTTGGTGTGCTCATTGCAGTAATAACACCCATGCTACAAAAGAATGTCCATACCTTATTGTGAAATGGGAAGATCATACCAAGTAGAGAGATGCCAACCTGATAGATTATGAACCCATAACTATAGCTGACAGAGAAGGGCCTAATATTAATATTTTCACTAGAGGAGGTGTAAATGCATAAAGTCCACATCAAGTGAAAATAAAAAAGGAAATCTCTGAAAATACGAAGCATGAAACTATGCGAAAAAAAGAATTCTTTAAAAACACAGTTGGGATGTTTAAGTAGATCCAACTATATTCAACACTTGAGGTTGCAGACTCAAACTTTAATCCAAATCCCCAGAAGCCAAAGGTTGTGAGAGAGTCATCTGCTCAAGTAGATCACTTAGGAATAACACAAAAGGATGTTGATTTATGGATGCAACTATTTTTTGAAATATTGGATGATGAACAACTTACTATAAAGTTGTGGAATACAATCAAGTTGGATTTGGGAGCTAAAGGAAACCTAGAGGATTTTATTGCCACCAATATTCTAGCAAAGAATGCAAGTAGAATCTACAGAAGGAAATGAAGATTAGGAAAGGAGTTCAGGATGAATATCCACATCAATGACTATGAGATCATATATGTTATGTTATATTTGGGTTCTGATGTCAACATATTTCCAAAGAATACTTGCAAAGCAATGGGAAATCCCAATCTCATATACTCCCATATTTAGTTGTTGATGGAGAATTTGTACTACATCTATCATATGGGGAGGATGCAAAATGTTCAAGTAGACTTCGTTGGTGTCAAAACAGTAGTTGATTTTGATGTGATTGAGATAATGGGAGAGAAGGATCCTTACCCAAATATATTAGGCATTGATTGGGCCTGCGAAAAATGTGATGTAATCGATCTCAAAAAGGAAACTATGACCTTCGAATGTGACATGATGAAGGTTATTCAACCACTAGACTCATATCAAGGTCTACAATACACTAAACCAACTGATGATAATATGGAGGGAGATGTCCTAGACCAACTATATGCTCTTACTGCAGGAAAACAAGAATATTACATTAATCCAAATGCAGATGGATCTATAAGTTGGTGAAGCATTCAGTCATCGAATCAATATTTTGAAGCAACTTTTGACAATTGGCAACAAGAAAGGTATGAAAAATTCTCTAGGCATTGCACAACTATCAAAACAATAAGATGGATTGGAACATAAATTAAGGAATATACAACATATGATTGTACCTTAGATCTACATTGTTTTATCATTGACACGGAGGATAAGGTTGCAGTCAAATAGAGAATTTTGGCACTTGACATAGCCCTGAAGTCTTCTCCAGCCATGTGGTGGGATACTAACAAGGTCAATCTCTCTTCTTGGGATGAATTCAAGCTTGTTATACAACATCGGTTTCTTCTCCTCACGCAAGTACACCAACTTGGACAAGATCAATAGAAGAAGAGATAGATGTTACTCTTAGAGGTATATGATGGTTGGTCTAATCCAGTTGTAAACATTGAGCATTGCCTAAAAGTATGGAGAACTGTGAAACATCGGTTCTTACAATATATGTGGAAACATCAGTTCTTCCACTCTTTGGGAACAATTCCTAATTCCTGGTACATGCATGAGGAGACAAGAAGACAAGAAAATTGTTGGAAAACACTTCAGAATCAATTCTTCCACGACTTCTCATTTTCTAGTAAAACTATCGAAATCACAATCGTTCTTTATCAAATCAATTAAATATTGTTTAGTACTGAATTTAAGCCTAAATATCCACTTATAGTCTAATATGAGCATGAAAATTTGCTTGAGTATAGATGGTATCCATCCTCTGTAAGCATACCCATGGATTGTAGTAAAGTTGATAAGGACCTGAGTGATCCTAAGGAGTTGTAGGAGATACAAAATTTAAACTTTAAAGAATCCATAGGATCAAGAGAAGTCAAGGATACTATATTAGGTAACACCAACAACTCATACACTCAACCTATAAAGTTGCAAAAAGTAAATACTGGGAGTGAGGAGCATCCCAAGATGACATCTATAGGGGACTATTGGGATGAGAAAACAATGATAGAGATCTAGGATCTGTTGTAGGAGTATGAAGATCTGTTTCCTAAGATATTTTCAGAGATAAAGGGGTTTAAGGGATATTTAGGAGAAATGAGGATAGAATTAAAATCAGATTCTAATTCTGTCAAACACATACCATACCATCTGAATATGCGAGTTAAGGAGAAGGTTAAGAAAGAGATTCAAAAAATGTTAGCAACCCGTTTGATTTTCCCTATGGATGAGGCCGAGTGGATTAGTCCCATTGTGTTAGAGAGCAATAAGGGTACCAATGATATCAAATTTTGTGTTGACTACAGAAGCTTGAACTCAACTTGAATACATGATCATTTTCCAACTCTCTTCAGTGAAGAAGTATTAGATAAAGTGGTTGGAAAGGAAGAGTACTCCTTTATAGATGAATTCTTAGCTTACCATCGGGTTAGAATTGTGGAAGAGGATAAGAGAAATAATAATTTCACCATAGAATGGGGTTATTTTTCCTATAATGTTATGCCCTTTGGGCTGAAGAATGCCACAACTGTCTTCTCTAGAATAGTTATTGCTGCTTTATTTGACTTTACTCATAAGTTCCTTGAGGTATTTGTGGATTATTGGACCATGAAAAACCTATTGAAGGAGCACATAGGTTTACTATGGTTGATTTTTGATCATTACAGACATCTACATATTTATTTAAACTCGAAGAAGTGTATATTTTTTGCACCTTTTGGAAATATTCTAGGACATATAGTATGCAAGGAAGGATTTTTGGTTGATCCTATAAAATTTGTTGTGATACTGAATATGCCTCCTCCTATGACTGCCAAATAGTTTCAGCCAACATTGGGTCAAATCAGATATTATCACATGTTTATCAAGAATTATGCAAGCATAACTTCCCCATTCGAGAAGTTGTTGAAGAAGGTTGAAGCCTTCAATTGGAAGCTAGAGTGCGATAAAGCCTTTGACACCCTCAAATATAAGTTGATTACTTCCTCTATTCTCATATATATGAATTATAATATGGAATTGCATGCTCACATCAATGCTTCGGACATTTCTTTAGGTGTAATCATTGTGCAACATTGTTGGTTATTATCCTTCTCTAACTAATTCTTGGGCTGACACAGGATCAAATATGAACAAGCTTCCAACAAATCCCTCTAAAAATATTGGCCCTCCTAGTAAACCAAAAGGAAACACAACACACAAGTGTACTGCACAGTCTCACCCGAGATAGTTTTATGGGTGACTGTGATGCTCAGATGCTTGTAGTATTGGGAAAAGTGGGGATTTGGGATTTACTTTCCTCTTCTTAAGCCTTGATCCAGTGATTCTTCTTATTATTCTTAGGATCCATTCATCTATTAAGTTTATGCATGCATTCTAACATATATAACCCAGAAAATATCTCACGAAATTATTCATCCATAAAATAAATAATTACAAAAAGTAATTATGCAATCAACACATTACATAACATAGGTGTTACCTCGGTTCACTCCTATTGGGATATGTCCACAAAGATTTGTCTTCTTGGGCTCTTTCATTATGGTTCTAAAATATATGGCGTCACGCACACTACAAATCCATTCATACAATTAAAAAACAAACTCCACGATCTTTGTGAGGCTGACTAGATCGCACCAGGCTCCTCGGTCTGCTATCTAACCCTCAAGGTATAGCTACTTTTCTCTCCTACAGCTCAACAACTTACAAAAATGGTATCAGATGGTAGAACCTCTGAACTAGGCCTCCTAGGTACATATTTATAGTAATACTCAAATTCTTAGCAGTTACAGTTTCTTTCAAAAACCTTAACCCTAATGTAGTTAGGTTTTCCTACATGCACTCCTTGCATGATTTCCTCGCACGTGCTACTTTTCCATCCCACCTTCATTTTCCAATTCTGGGATTTATCCTCCAAAATTAGTATTTCCTTGAAATAGGCATGTTCCCAAAAAGCCCCCAACACTCACATGTGGCTCATCCTAAGCCACCTAGGCATTGTACGCTCCTTGAACCACCTCTGCTATGTTGTGGAACTTGTCTGCAAGTTCCCTTCCTCTTGCATGGACCTGTGCTCTTCCTGTCAGTGCCTCTACTGACTGTATTATGATCTCCTCCCAGATCATTGATGCACCCTTTGTTTATTCCTACGCCATATTCCTCTTTTCATCCTCCAATTGCATGATCAACTGCGCTACTTGCTCCTCAAGTGGCTCTACTTCTTCCTGTCTCTCTTGTTTTTGCCTTTGCGCAGCATTCAAATCTACCTGCAACTTCTTCAAGTCCTGAATAGCTCTCAAGAATTCTGTGATGATTATCATTTTCTGTCAGTTCTTGATCTCTTTCATGGCTACACTTATCCTTTCCTCCTCTTGGTCCCACGATTAGACCTCCTCATCCTCATTTAGTGCTTTCCAGAGCTACGTCGCTCTATCAAACAATCTTGTTGTTGTGTTGACTTGTT
This sequence comes from Picea mariana, assembly GCA_032191745.1. Taxonomy (NCBI): domain Eukaryota; kingdom Viridiplantae; phylum Streptophyta; class Pinopsida; order Pinales; family Pinaceae; genus Picea; species Picea mariana. The sequence goes on from JASDQU010737984.1 coordinate 47,459, forward strand.
CCTCTATTGTTGCCATTTAGAGTGAATTTTCTTGTTTCCTTTGCTCTCTCACCTTGGGAGGATTTGTAGGAGTCATTATTTCTTTTAATTCCTCAATATCTTGCCTATAGTGTTCAATGGTTTTGGAAATAAGAATGAGTTTCTCCTCGGCGATTGTGTTCTCTGCCTGTGCACTTTTAGGGATGTGATTGTACACCGCTGTCACATGTTGTTCGATTCTATATGTGTGCTCCTTTTCTTCCTTGTTTTTGAACTTGAGCTATTCGATCACCAAAGCCAAGGCTTCCTTTCCATATTTGTCTCCTACAGTTCTGTTGCATCTGTTCTGGCACATGATTATACCTCATGTGCAACACCGACTTGGATCCTGTACAATGCCTTGGTAGGTATTCTTGATAATACAAAATATACCTATGCCAGATCCTTCAATGTTGTTTGTTTTGCAGTTTCATCCATTTACAACATATTAGTTGTTATCCTGAAACTTGGACTCGCTTGGGTAATTTTCTGAACTGTGTCCTCCTTGCTCGATGTAGTCCTTGTCACTATTGTTACTTCTCCGAGGAAGGATTCAGATCCCATTTCAGGCCTTTGTGCTGACCTGGTCTTCTTGAGGACTTGATTTATTCCTTCCAATTCTTATTTTATTTTTCCTCTCTGGTGTTGGGATTCTTCAAAATCTTCCATTGCGTGGTCCTGCACCCTTTCTTCCATGAGGTCTGCATCATCCTCAGTGATAGTGTATTCTAGCAGTTGTTTGTGAACTTTCTCCTTCTTGAAAGACCCTAATGTATGTATTATTGGCCTCTTAGAGGGGTCTGTATCTTATGGAGTGGATGCCAAGGGGGTTTCTTGTGTCACAGTGGCCCCCGCTCCTTGTTCTTTCTGTCTCGGGGCAGTGTCCTTTTGTTTTGTTTGTTTATTCTTCTTCGTCGCACTCCCCTTCTACTGCTGTGCTGACTTGTGACTGTGTTTCCCCAACTTCATCGACCTTTTGGGCGCAACAATGTCTACCTTTGTACCCTTAGGAAATTCTTGATTCAGAACTAGAATCCTCCAGTCATCATGCCAATCCCTAATTACCATTTCTATGTCATGTTCAGTGACGTAGTATCTCAGTTGTAGCCATTTCTTCTCTGGATCCTTGTGTGCTTGGATCCACATATTATTCCTTGTCACTATGAAGGTGGCTATGTCCCTATATTGTGTGACCACGTCTGGACTAATCCTCCAAGTGTTCACAACACTCTCCTGTATCTCGCTAAAGTACCTGAAAAAGGTAAATGTGTTAGCAGTTCGATGCTTGGGGTCTGAATTTCTCCCCAATTATGTGTACCATGACGTACAACAACGACCTATATATTCAAAAAAATGAGAGTACAGGGGCTCCCTCCACCCCATTAATGCGATCAAAATGAGTAGCCATGAATAGTCGAACTCTTTTCCCAAGTCCTATGCATATTTGCAGTCTTTGAAGAACAAGTTTAATAGATACGGGGCCCAATTGAGTGTAGTTCTAGTAGCACACTACGCTGCAGCTGTGATGACCTCGTCATGGAATTCCTCCTTGCGACATTTCCTAAGAATTTTGCAGGACATGAGTTTGGTGGCCATCCTCATTGTTCCATCGTTGATCCTCTTGATTATGATCCCATGCAAACCCCACTTTGTGCCATAAGTTTTCTTCATCTCCTCAGACATGGCTTTCTCCTTTTATTTTTCATCTAGGTACTGCGTTGGGTTCTCACCCATTGATGGAAGACCTGTGATGAGGGAAATAAGATCCATGTCTATTGAGACAGGTTATTCCAACCATAAGAATCCTCCATGGAGGACTTCCATCAACTGCTTGACGCAGTTGTTTACTTCTTTTCCCCTTCCAAAATGGGGAATTTTGAACATATTCAGAATCCTTGTGTTGGCCAAGCTGACTGCCCATGGTTTCGGTTGTAGGATTCGGTCTCCAAAGGGGCATGTCCCTATGCTATCCAGGTATAGCTGTTGTGCAAAATTGGGGAATTTTCCAGCATCAACCACAGTTTGGTCTGAATATCTCAACTTCTCCACACATCCCATAAGTGTTGGCATGGTTTGTACGCCCTCTGGAATGCACAGTAGTATGATGGATGTGTCGGGCTATATGTGCAGGGATCGTGCCATGGGTTTTTTTCCCTTTCTTCTTGGTGGCTGACTTGAGGTCCAAACCTCCATCTGTCTCTTTTCCATGCCAGAGCCTAGTTGGCTGGTAATGTCTTCCACCAGACCCTGTTGTTGCTCCACAGACCCTACTTTGGGTGGTCTTGGACTTCTTCGACCCTACCAGGCACTATCAAGACTAGATCTCCCTCCTTGAAACTATTCCTCTTGATATGTGTGTCATGCCAAGCTTTGTCTCTTGCTTTCTATACTTCTTGATGAAATCCTGCTAGAATCTTATCCTCCTCCATCTCCATAAGTTGATTCAAACTCTCCTTCACTATGCCTATTTCTTTCATGTTGGTGATTGATGCTGCACACAAAATGGGTACAGGGAATTCCAACTACTTCTTTACCATACACTAACCTGAATGGTGTTTTTCCTGTCAACTTCTTACATGTGGTATTGTATGCCCATAGTAATGTTGGTATTTTCAAGTCCCAATCATCCCTGTTGACATTGGAAATTTTTGTTAGAGAATTCTCTAGGATATTATTGAAGGATTCTATTGTTCCATTTGCTTAAGGATGGTATGGTGTTCTCTTTTGATGATAGACTTCAAAATCCTTAGCCATAGGCTTGATAGTGTTTATGATAAAGTGAGTTCCTTGGTCACTCATCAAAATTCTTGGACAACCAAATCTAATGATCACTTGATCAAACAAGAAATGTGTTGTTGTCTCTACATTGCACTCTTTTAATGGTGTTGCTTCTTCCCATATTGTTAAGTATTCTATTGTAGTAATGATATATCTTGCTCCTGACCATTTTTCTAGTGGATTAATTGGTCCCACAAACTCTATTGCCCATTTTTCAAATACCTACAAAGTTACTTGTGGTATTAGGGGCATCTCATCCCTTCTATTAGGTTTACCAACCCTCTGAAAGACATCAAATATTTGGAAATATTCCTTAGCATCTCTGTGAATTGTTGTCAACCATAGTCCTATGCGCAATACCTTCTACGCAGTATCTTTTCCTGCATAATGTCCTCCAGTTATTCCCTCATGAGATTTTGCGAAAATGCTAAGCCTTTCATTTTCTAGTAGGCATCTTCTCAAAATGTTATCTGTGCCCATTTTGTATAAGTCTCTTGCAATCACTTGATAGTTTGCAGATCTGACTACTAGATTCTTCCTCTATATAGTGTTAAACTCTTGTGGTGCAATCCTTATACTCAAGTATTCAATAATATCAACAAAATATTCATTGACTATTTGGATTGAAAATAACTGCGCATCAGGGAAGTTTTCTTCCAAGTTGGTAGGTTCTTCTCCATTCGTTACCCTTGATAGGTGATTAGATCCTGCATTCAACTTCCCTGGTTTCACTATCAATTCAAAATCATATTCCTCAAATAACAGTAGCCATGTACAGATCCTCCCCCTCAACACTGGCTTGTTGACTAGGTATTTGAGGGTTGAATGATTCGTGAACATATTAAAGTGTTTTCCCAATAAGTAATGTCTAAAATTATGAAGTGCATAGACCATTGCTAGACCTTCTCATTCTGTATTGTTGTAGTTCTTCTCTGATTCAGACAATTTTTTTCTTGCAAATTCTGTAGAATGATCCAAATCCCCTACTCCCGGCTATGCCAAAATTGCTCCAAGTGCTATAGTTGATGCATCTACATGCACATGGAATGTATTTTCCCAATATGGGAATACTAGAATAGGTGTTGTTGTCATCTTTTCTATTAGGGTGTCCAAACCTTGTTGACAATCCTCATTCCACTGGAATTTAGTATCCTTATTTAATAGTTTGTCCATTGGCACAATGATCTGCGCATACCCTTTTATAATTTTTTTGTAGTAACCTATATGTCCCAATGTTGCACTCAACTGGTGCATTGATTTTGGTGGTGGTAAATTGGCAATCACTGCAATCTTGGAAAGATCTACTAGAAATCCTTGTTTTCACACTATGTGTCCCAACAATATTCTAAAAGGTGTCCCAAAGATACACTTCATAATATTCAATGATATTTTACACTGCCTACATCTTCCCAACATCAACCTTAACACTTCTAGATGATCTTTTAATAGAATGTATACAGTCCAATCGTCCAGATATACTTCTAAACAATGATGTATGAACTCATTATAATAAACTATTACTACCCTTGAAAATATAGCTGGTGCATTCTTCATCCCAAAAGGAATGACTGTGTATTGATCCCCATTCCGTGGAAAAAATAGTCTTGTACATGTCTTTTGGAGCTATCTTGATCTGATCGTAACCTGAGAATCCATTTGTAAATGAGTATGCCTCCTATCCTCCCACATTCTCTAATACCTCATCTCTGAAACGGGTGGGAAAAGGGTCATGTAGGCAATAATCATTTAGTTTCCTCAAGTCTACACAAATCCTTATCCCCCCTTGTTTCTTTTCTTACACTACCATAGGGCTTAACCATTTTGATTCCTCCACTGGTTCTATGATACCAGCTTCTAGCATTCTGTCAATTTCTTCTTTCACTTTCTGCTTATATATTGGAGTTAGTCTATACGGTCTATGTCTGACGGATCTAGCATAAGGTTTGAGAGGTATCTTCATCTCTCCTACATCTCCTGCTATGCCTTTCATCTCTATAAATGTTGTTGGGAACAATTCATTATATTGTTGTAGTAACTCTTTCCACTTTTTGTTCATCCCAGTAGTCTCCAATACTTGCCATTTTAGGTTTATCTGTGTCCCAATATTAACTTTCTTCACTTTTATAGGTGCAACAAATACTTTTGATTCAAAATATGTACCTTCCACCTCTCATTCTCCATCAATTTCTGTAATTTGAATATTGCACAGGTCATCTTCACCTGGTGCTTCTTCTTCCACATGATAGCATGACAGTAGTTCCTTGACTATATGTCTGTGTTGTTGTTGATATTCTGTAATGAGTTCAACTTATGGTTCAATAATAAATATCGCCCCTCTGATTTGTTTGAGTGTTGCATCAATGTTGGGTTTCTCATGTTCGAATGAGAAAGTTACTATAAAATTTTGTTGTAATGTTATCCATTCTACAGTGCCTCTACGCAATTCCTGGTCTACATACCATTTTTCTGGAATTTGTTCTAATGTATGTATGAAGTGATGAGGCCATTCCTCTGGTGGTGTCATCCTCCATAGTGTTATGCATCTCTCCAATTGTTCTTCTTGTGTCCCATGTCTATCATATCTCTACATCTTATTTATCCCCTTCTCTGCACTGAATCTAATATGTAGTAGTCCCTTACATTGGTACCAGTCCTTAACTATTTATTTGTGCGCACTCCACCATCTTGCAGGTGTTTCCTTGAGTGCAATGTCCATGGATAAGATCCTCTTATTCTCTAACACTTCATCTTCGTATCTTGTTAGGAATTCTTCTAAGTCATTTATACCATGGAAACTGGGAGGTTATCTTATCTTAGTATACACCCATCTTATCGCACAGTCTATTCTTGTGCACCTTCTCGTGGAGACTTCATGTAATCTCTGCTACCAATTCTCCAAGTCTGTATCTAAGTCATAAGCACATGATGTGATGATCCTCCAATTGAGTACCCCATCTGTAGTTGGATTAACATAATCTTCTTCTCGCACGGTGGTTCTGTATAACTGGTTGATTTCCTCCATACCTCAGCAAGTGGGCTCTACAAACCTTTCTACTTTAGATGGCTCTAGTGGCACAATGAATCTGTACTCTCCTGATTAGAATGTCATCTTCCTTGTCTTCAAGTTGATTATGGCATGGTTATGAAATTCCCAATCTAGGCCAAGCAATGTTGGATAAGTTGTTGTGCCATCCATTATTTCTATCAATTCAAAGTATTCCTTAGTGCACACTCCATCCAGATCTACTGTCACACCTTTTAGCCTTCCAATTGGAATAAATCTATGTTGGTTTGCTAGTTTTAGCTGGAAAAGTGAGTAGCCTAATTTGGGCTCTCCCATACATTGCCATGTCTTCTTAGGTAATACATTGACCTCAAAGACTAAGTCCAATATAATGTCTCCCATATTGAAATCCCCAATGTTAACATTCAATCTGGATTCCCTTCTTGCCCTTATTCTTGAATGGAGGTGATTGATTGTCTTCTTCTCTAACTTCCCCTCTACCTCTTTGTTACATCTTTCTAACATATTTTTCAACACTTTAACAGATGATGGATTATTCAGTAGCTTAACAAAGGATTACAGAAAAGTCTTTATGGTACTTACCTTCTCTACAACTTGTGTTTCATTGGTGTGGTCCATTGAGGAGGGAATTTTGTACATTGGTATGTTCTGAGTGTACTGCGTGGTTGATGTATATGCAACATCTTGTGTGAGGAACTCCTTCCTATACTCCTTGAATTCTTTTTTTTCTTTCCCTGCGTCGAACTATTTTTGTGGTTCAATATTCTTCTTCACCCATTGGTGTTGCTCTAGATCTTGTCTTACTATGTCAAATATTGTCTTAACTCCTCCATGTGTGACTATGTTGATGTTCCTCCCATCATCTATGGATTCTGTAGAAATCCACTGTACATTCTGATTGTTGTGATTTCTCTTTTCTTGATTTTTTCCCAATAATGTTGGATAGTCCTCTGTATCATGGTCTGTTGTGTGACAATACATGTATGTCGCAGGTGGAAGTGGACATTCTCTTGCATAATGTCCTAGCTATTGCCATTTATGACATAATAATGGACCTCTACCTCTTCCAAATATTACTCTACCTTGTCCTCCACCTCTGTATCCACCTCAATCTCCTTGTGGTGTGTTGTATTGAGGTCCCTGATTATACCGCGCAAGGTTATACTAAGGTTGCACAATGTTATACTGCAGATGTGCAGTGTTGTAATGTTGTTTCAAATTATTATATGGAGGTGGTACCTGGTTGAAATATGGTGCAACTTTCCGTGCCATCATCTCTTCTTGCACCCTATAAGTATCTTAAGTTATTTCCCTCATCAGATCCATTGTCCTACAATCTTTGTCATCATGACCCACTGATTTGAAAAGTTGCAGTATGAGCTCTTGGGTACTATTTGATACTTTTGCATCATTTGAAAATGATATGGATCATGTCCATGTGTTTTACAGATCTCTTACCATGGTCCTCCTATTGGCAAAGGGTTTGGTATCCCTTTTTCCATGTACTTCGCGAAAGTTGGGAACTCATTCTTGTGATGTCCTTTTGTCCCGCATGTGGTAAACCAAACAGATTCTCTTTTCTCTTTGATATTATTCTGGTTTAGCTTAAATGTGAGGTTCTTTATATTCTCCTTCAGCTCCTCTATTGCTATATTTTTCATCTGATACAAGTTCTCTTCTAGTTTTAGTGCTTCTTGTAGAGCCTTTTTCTGAGTTTGAAACTTATGTTCCCTCAAAGGGTATTTCATATGTGGTAATAGTGATTTCACAAAGATATGTCTATGATGCATATTAGTCATGACATACTTTATCTTACATTTAATATGTTTAAACCTCTGATCATTCTCCCAAACAGACTCACCTGGTTTCTGCCTGATTTCAATCATCTTATTCATGTACTGATTCTTTGATCTAGGCTTGTGAAACTCATTTATTAGTAGCTTCTTGACATCTACAATCATCCTTGTTGTTCCCGGTGGTATGTTTATATCTAAGCTCATGTACCAATCCAGTGCGCGGTCTCTTAGTGTGATAGATAACTGCGTAAGTTTTGTATCCTCATCTGTAATATGGTTTTCTTCCCAGATCTTCTCACAGATGAACATTTTCTTTTCAAGGTCCTCAGATGCCTCTCCCTTGAATTCGGGTAACGTGACGGTGGGATCATGTCATTCCATTTTGAACAATGATGAACTATGACCTCCACATGGTGTAGATACTTGACTACTACTTTTTGAACTGGCTCCTCCAATTGCTGCTTCTTTATTGGGTGCACTTCCTGTTGTCTTTCTTCCAATAAAATTCAGTTGTCTAAACGATGGTGTTCTTTCTAGTGTATTAGTTGCACATGGGGTTATCAGTTCCACACTAACACTGATATAGATAGGAGTGTTTCCTTCTGCTCCTTCCCTTGGACATATTGTCTTCCTTTAATATGTTGCGCGTAGGATTTCCTTAATATGCTCCACATCCCAAAGATCCTCTACCTCTTCTTCATCACTTTCCAAGCCTCTCTATCTACTATGGATCTCTTCTTATTGTTCATGTTATATTGGTATGGTACTCCACTACGTGTTTTTCCAGCTATTTCCATGATCTTCTTGATCTGATCTTCATCCATCATGATTGGGTCCAAGGTCTCCTCCTTCTTTCCTTTGTCCCTCTCTTCCTCCATTTGTCTAGCTCTTATCAGTGCTTCCCCCATGCACGCAGGGAAGTTTAGTTGTCTTCTTCCATAGTCATCACGCCTTTGTTATACAAAAATATCTTGATTGAAGTATAGAGCAATCTGATATACCTACCTCTAGATCTTTTTAGGAAGTCTTTTTCTATTTCCTTGTAAGACTTCCCAATATCTACTACAAATTTGTTGTTAACTTGTTGTAATTACATGATTTCCATAGGATTACACTCAAGCTGTCTAATTCGATTCGTAGGGTGGTTGTCTTTCAACCTCAATAGCCACTCCTGCAACACATGCGGGAAATCACAGAAAAAGACCTCATGTAAGTCGTTAAACATGTACTTGTCCAGATATTTGCATGGTGTTAATTTAGGGTTTCCATTATTCTTCTGTGCAAACTCAAGCTCCTTTGTTTTCAACCAGCTTTCAATCTCTACCTTTGTTGGATTCCATGGTATGAACATTCATTTTTATACCTTCATTCTCTTTGTGATTCTTTCACGGATCCCACTCAATCAATCCCATGTATATCCAGCCGGAAACATAACCATTTGTTGGTTATTATCTTTCTCTAACTACTTCTTGGGCTGAACCAGGTTCATATCTGAACAAGATTCAAACAAATCCCTCTAAAACTATCGACCCTCTTGGTAAACCATAAGACAACACAACACACAAGTGTACTACATAGTCTTTCCTGAGATAGTTCTATGGGTGACTACAATGCTCATATGATTGCAGTCTTGGGAAAAGTGGGGATCTGGGATTTCCTTTCCTCTTCTTAAGCCTTGATCTGATGGTTCTTCTTATTATTTTTAGGATCCATTCATCTATTAATTTTATGCATATGCATTCTAATAGATCTAACCTAGAAACAATCTCACATAATTATTCATCCATCAACTAAATACTTACATAAAGTAATTATGAAATCAACACATCACATAGCATAGGTGTTACCATGGTTCACCCCCTCCTGGGCTACGTCCAAAAAGATCTGGCTTCTCATGATCTTGTATTATGGTTCTGCAATATATGGCATTGCACACACTACAACTTTGTTCATACAATCACAAAACAGACTCCACAACCTTTGTGAGGTTGACTATACTGCACCCGGATCCTTAGTCTGTGATCTAACCCTCAAGGTCTAACTACGTTTCTCTCCTACATATCAACAACTTACAAAAATTGTATCACATCTTACAATAGTTCCCTTGGCTATGTAGAATAATATTTCCAACTCTCTAAAATGGAAGAACCCCTGCCCTAGGCCTCCTAGGTACATATTTATAGTAGTCCTCAACTTCTTAGACATTACAATTTCTTTCAAAAACCCTAACCCTAACGCAGTTAGGTTTTCCTGCGTGTGCGCCTTGCATGCTTTCCTCGCACATGTTTCTTTTTCTTCTTGATGTCTTTTTCTAATTCTGGGTTTTATCCTTCAAAATTAGTATTTCTTCAAAATAGGCTTGTGCCAAACAAACATGGTGAAGGGAATATGGATCATTCTATCTACGCTTCTAGCACGAAGCTCTCTCAGGTCGAGCACAAATACACTAATACTTAGAGGGAAGGTTTGGAAATGGTTTATTCTTTACATAAATTTAGACATTATTTGATAGGAGGCTATTTTAAATTATTTATGTATCATTGAGCTATGAAATATTTGGTCAATAATCACGTGTTAGAATGTATAATGTTTCACTACTTTTTGTTGTTTCATGAATTTGGCTTTGAAGTCATTGTCAAGCCAGGAAAATTAAATGTTGGCCCTGATCATCTATCTCAATTAGAATCAGGAAAAAGTGGTGGAGCTATAGATGATTAGATCCCAAATGTATATATTTTTAATATTGAGGCTATCGTTGATTAGCTTTCATACATTGCATTGTTTCTCACTATTGGTACTATGCTTGATGGGTATTTGTCAACTAAAAAGAATCACCTGGTGGTCTGTGCTTAACACTATCAATTGATTGTAGGATAGTTATATAAGATGGGATTGGAAAAAATCCTTTGATGATGTGTACTTGATCATGAGAGGCCAAATATCTTGTGGGAATGCCACAACAAAATTGTGGGAGGAAACATCCGAGGGAAAGTGACTTCCCAGAAGATACTACAAGCGGGGTTATGGTGCCCAATTGTCTTCAAATATTCCAAATATTATACTAGGGCTTGTGATGTTTGTCAGAGGGTTGGTAAAACATCGCACAAGGATGAGTTTCTCTTACATCATGTCCAGGATATTCAAGCATTTGAAAAATGGGCATTTTATTTCATAGGCACAATCAATCCACCCACCAAGCACTTGAACACAAGGTATATTATCATTTCTACTGACTATCTCACCTGATGAGCTGGACTTGAACCAGTATGAGATTGCTACACATATACTATGGCCAAGTTTATTTTTGAGAACATCATCACTCTGTTTGGATTTTCTTGGATTTTAACCATTGATCAAGGTGCACATTTCATCAGTGAGACTATATCCACTCTCACCCACAAGTTCCTAATTCAACATCACAAAAGTAGCTTGTATCATCCACACAAAAATGGTTCAGTCAAAGCATTTAACAAGATTCTTGAGAGAGGGTTAACCAAGGTATGTTGTGCCAATAGAGATGACTAGGATGAAAAGGTTCTAACAATAATATGGGTTTACATTACTACTAAAAATAATTTTCATAAGTATACTCCATTCCAATTGGTTTATGGAAGAGAAGCAGTCGTCCCAACCGAGTTTATCACCCCGAGATTATATATTGTGAACCTAACTCATATGATAGATGATGAATAAGTTGCAAAATGGGGCATAGAGTTGTTGGAATTGGATGAACCTAAATTTCTAGTAGATTTTCATCAAACTATGGAAACATCTAGGTAGAAGGCTTGGAATGACATGCATATTAAGACTAAGTATTTTTCTTAAATTTATCAAGTTCTATTGTACGGTATCAAACACACCTAGAGAAACTACAAACTCATTGGCTTGGACACTTCATCGTTGTGGAATTTTAGTTCTATGAAGATGTTAGAATGACACAACTAAATGGAATTTTTCCCAATAAGAGAAGTTTCATAGCACTCCTACCACCAGGAGTGACTACAATAGGTAGGATTTTCAGTTGATTTGTTGTTTCCCTTTTTTCATCAATAAAATCATGACATGTCCAACTATCACTTGTACTAGAGTCTAGTTTTCATTGTCATTTTTTCCAGCCCATATCTCACCTTTGTGGTCAGGAAGGTCTATGTCAAATCTTTTGGTATTTAGTATCTTCCAATTCTGAAATCCATGCCATGTCGATGTCACTTTGTTCATTAAATTTTGTTGGTACCTTTTTATTTATCATCCCATCGTTACCAATCCGAGTCATTTAGAGCCCCAACGACTGCCAATACCTTTTATGGTTAATCGGTGGTACGTTAATTAATTTTCCATTCACCTAGATGTCCCGCTAACATTATTGTTGATTGTGCCCTTTATTACCCAAATCACTAAATAAATATTTCCTTTATTAATGACCATGTATGTTTTTAATGGCGCATTAATATATACATTTTCTATATTTATTACATGTCCATGTGTGTCCTACGTCAGCTTCCTCATTACTCTCTATAAACGTGTGCTCTCCTCCCACTCAGTTCATTACCTTATAGTATGTTGTTTTAATTTATCACTCTGGAGCCCCTCAAGAATTCTGTGAGCCCACACTAGCACCCATGCATCGCAGTTTCCTTTGTTTATCAGTGTAGTTCTACTAGTATGGTTCACATTTATGGATGGGGAGTCCTTCCAATAGTATTTGTTCCAACGAAATTCATTGATTGACGAGTTGAAGTTATGGGTGATATTCATGGAAAAATAGATAAAACTCGGCTGCTCGACATTGAACTCACAGATGCCTCACAGTACCCTCAGATGACTATTCAAATATTCTTGGATTGTTCAACCTTGTCGATAATTGAATTGCAGTGAGAGTGGAAAACATCCTTCCTACGTTTTTGAACTTGTGTTACCTCCCTCTGTTTGGAACTACTGGAAAATGTGCAGGTTGCACAATATTCCTAATTATCCACATGCACAATGGTGCCTTATGGTTGGATAAGGCCTATCCAATCCATGTGGATGGCATTCATAAGATGACTGGATTATCCATGGAGGCACAAAACATAACACAAGGCTTCCAGGGGTTAGGGAAGCATGGACACAAGAAGGGATAAATTAACCTCTATGACAAATATGGAACCAAGTGAGGAGGTCCTAAAGCACTCATTGAGTCAATCAACGATGAGAAGGTTCATCGTGCCTGCTATTTTATTGAAGGAAAGGTCATGAAGAATCACTCTCAGGGTGAATGTATGCTCGATGAGGCATCAGTGGATGAGTTCTGCAAAATAGGCACACCACTCAATTGGTGTAAATATTTGCTGACAAAAATGCTGCAAGCATGTGATGTTGTAAGTGAGAGAGCCACCTACTTCATCTACAATTATGTGTTGGTCTCTTTTGCAATGTGGAAATGGAAGGAACCAATAGGGTACACACTGTCATATGACCCTCACACCAATATTTCTAATCTCTTCAACCCCTAACACATTCTCACTACTAGCGCTCATGCCAAAGACCATGTCGTTTCTTTTTTGCAATTGAACAATGACCTCCTCATCACTACACAGAGGTCAAGGATTACACAACCACTCTTAAATTGACATACTCACAACATATGGTTCGACATGACCTGAAATATTATACTTTTATGACCTTGAGGTTCTACTCCAACACTGTTTCAAATGACCCCATTGCCATTTTATCTAAACGAGGCCATTTTGGAGAAGGAAGTCAATACATGGAAGTAATTCACCAGATAAAAGAAGAAATTAGGTGTCTCATACACCATTCCTTTCATATCACAATGTCCAACTCTTACACATAAATATTGCATAGACCCAAGAATGAACTCGTTAAAGAGAGAGTGGATGCCCTTTGGTTCTGAGGAAGAATTCAACGAAGGAGAATAGGAGACATTACCTAGGAAAATTCTTCTCTCGTTCCCATCAATCCCTGATGATACCACAATATCTGGTAAGAATTTACACAGATTCGTTGTTGCTTCTTTTCCCATTAAGAAAACATGCACTAGCTCTCCGTCCACATCCATCACAGATACCATCATCATTGAGGCCATCCCTTTTTATTCCCTTCCCCCTCTGATTCGTACTACCACCCCCATCCCATCCTCTATTCCCATTATCACTATTTTGGATGATCCCCTAGTAAAAACCCACCCCACTCCCATCAAAGTGGAGTTGAATCATCCAATACCTATTTTAGTTGCAACAACCCCATCCACCACTCCATCATTCCCTTCCCAATCACATTTTGATACCTCTGGACTAGAGTTTATGAACCCCTTCGTTACAACCATCGACACTGCCATCCCCATTACACCCCTCTTTTTCCAGGTTTTGTAGGTTAAGGTATCACTTGACACCTCGACTGAAGCTCTACTCTCTTTAGGGTTTGAGAAATCCATTGAAGTGCTAGAATAAATGAGTCAAGATCCTCCTGAGAACTTTAGGGATACCCAGGAAGGAAATCATTCAGATCACAGTTCAATCTCCATGAAATAATAGTTTTCACCTATGCTGTAAGATCCATAACAATGTCACACAATACTTGAGTTGTTTCTATAACATGTAGATGTGATTAGGATGCTTCCTCACGAGGTCCAGGACAAGATTGCACGCAGTATCCGTTCTACTTTTCCTTGTCCTGGTGATGTTGGCATCCCTAGTATGTATGAATGTTCTGTCGCTAGTTGCCAACCAATTGCTTCAAGGTTTCCCATTGATCCATATCTCACCAGCGAAGAGCTCACAAATTTGTCCACAACACATATCTTGCACCTTGTTCGATCCTCCACTAATCAACCTGAAAAATAAATTACTTTGATTGAGAAAAAAAATGAATAGCTCACACAACAAACCCAAAAGTTGTGACAGGACACAATTGCAGTGTCATCATATAGGGATCATGAGGATGGCTTCCACACACTGGCCAAGTCTAGTGTGGCAATCGTTTCATACAATTTTCTCTAGGTATGGCCAATACTCCAATAGATTTCTCTTGAGGATATTACAGTTGAGGAATGGTCGCAGTTAGCGGGGAGAATAAAGACTCTATAAAAACAACTTGAAGACATTTTTCTTAAGGAGTAGGATCAACCTAAGGCCATGATTGAGAATATCACTCAAGTCATTGATGAGGGAGACACAATTCACTCTTCCCTTCATTGTCAGGCTAGTGAGTGCAGTCAGTTGTTCGTGATGGTGAATGATTGGGTCTATATTTTAGATAAGAGGAACAAGATGATAGAATATCTTCGGTTTCAAATCCAACATATGAACAAGGAGGATTAATAAATCATTGACCCCATATCGTAGATGGAAAATTTTGCAGAGATCGAAGAAGTTGATGAGTGAATTGACGAAATGTATGAGGCCACTCGAGCTACAAAGAAAGAAATCATGGATTTTAGGCCTACAGTTCAAGATACCTACGTCAAGGTGTGACAATTATATTTGATTAAAATGAGTGAGTGGAAGAAAATGATGGCCACTAAGCCTGCAGAGCCCAATGTTGTAGTTGCAAAGGAATTCATTCCAAGAGCTTCCATTTTGGTGCGGAAATGGTGGGAGATTCCGCTAGAAAGTAGTATAGGTCATCCCCGAGTTGGGCTCTCTATTTTAATGGAGCCCAAGTAAGAAATAAGAAGGTTTATTAAGGGTGAGTCAATGGTTGTGGTCAAGATCTGTTGGGCTCTCCGTTTTTGGAAATGATGATATTTTGGAAAAAACGTTGCATGTCAGTGGAAGATTCAAAATGGTGGAAAATAGTTAGATGAATGAAAAGATAACTAAAAGTGTAACAATAGTGAAAAATATCCAAAAGATCCATGCTCCAACTAAACGAGCAATGAAAAAGGCCAAGAGCACTGAGCGCTAGCAGGGAAAATCCAAAGAAGTAGCGGATTACATAATCTAAGAAATGGCCAAGGAAAATATATAAATATGGAGCTATGTAACGGGAAAAAGGGTTTGTATTGAGTCAATCTTGGCAAGATATTGTAATGGTCTTTTTTGGGTACATTGTGCTTGCGCAGTCGAATATTGAGTCTGTAATGGGAATCTATGGGTTAGATATTGTTGCACATACTGATGCACGAGTCATGGAGACCTATTGTAAGACAATCAATGATATTGTTGATAATATAATGAAATGTTTTGGGCTGTAAAATTTCTTGTTGTAATGTTATGATATGATGTGCATGAACCTGTGTTTTTGTCACATAATTACTTTTTTCTAATATGATTACTTCTTTCTTGTTTGGTTAGTAGTCAATCATTTTTTGTGCATTTCTTTGGGATCTACGTTATGGCTTTGATTGATGTTAATCTAAATATGATGTTTCATTCTCTTTGACTCACTTCATTGTCCAAGTCTTAGCTAGGCCTCGGGTGAGACTTATTTCCCTCGTATAAAGATGAATATGTCACTGTATCTAGACTATAGAAGTCTTTTTTGTTGGAAACCTTAGAGAAAAAGGGTCTCAAATATTGCACCAACACCATTAACCCTAAGTTAGAAGATAAAAGTTATCTCTCTATGGTCACTAGCTTCACTACTACAATATGAGGTTTTATTATCATGAAATTGTGTAGTTGCATCCCTCAATCGCCTTGATGATGTTTTTTTGAGCACACATCGCATTTTGGGGATGTGTTTTTTTCTTCGTATTTGTGTTGAGTTTGTGTCATGACGATGATGCAAGGTCAACACAAATATGATGCACACTCCATCTTTGCATCAGAATGGTTGATGCATGCTCGACACAATACCAATAAAAAACTTGAAAAATACAAAAAACAAAATGACACGGAAGGTATATTTCCATCACCCTGCATGTGCATTTGTAATCTAAAGTGAAAAGAGAGGGTCCTCTCATTTCAATTTCACACAAGTGTGTGCATTAGAAATTCTTGAAAGTGAAATGAATTTGTGGGGGAACTTAATTAGACGATGCAAGCAATATTTGTGTTGCATATTTAGATCAAAGGTATTTTTTTTTTTTCATTTCCCCCATATTTTGTTCTAAATTTGAAAATTGAAAATAAAGTTGGTTTTGGGTTTTAGAGATGTGAGCTAGGATTTAGATTTTGGAGATGGTATTTGGATTTTGGATGGGATATGGGATTTGGTTTTTGGATATGGGATTTAAAAAACAAACAAAAAATAAGGAACGTGTAAGGAATATTTCTTCCTCCCTTCCAACTGTGGTGAAATCCCCCTTGGATCGAGTTTCCTTCAATACAAGACAAAAGGAAAACAAATGGTAAATGGTTTCTCTTTAGAACTACTTTAGCAATCAAAATAAGAGGAAAGAGATGGGTGGTATACCTTTTTACGATGGTTGTCCTTGCTACTCCAACCTTTGACCTTGTTGACCAAGCTCCCAGGTGCAAGAATGAATATGAAAGGAAAAGGAGAAATCTCCTTCTTCTAAACTATATTGTTGGGTGACAATAGACCTGTCTATAATGACTTTACAAAAATAGACATGCATTCAATAAGTGATAAAAAACATGAAGGCAATAGGCCAAGTTATATATTAATAGAAATGCAGGGTGAAGCACTTACAATCCAACATTGATGTTGTAGAAACCCCTCCAATATCTCTTATCCAGTCCTCTCATGAATGTCTTAAGATAATAATTATGATGCTCTTATGAATTTGCCTCACAATATCGAAGGTTTGACACTCTAAAATTATTTCTCATTTTTCACCTTGGAATTTCGTCATTATATAGGAGTTGTAGGTTTAACCACCATGGAGAACATCACTCACTAGATCCACTAAATTGGGATCTCCAAGATTTTTAGGGAGGAAATAACTCTCATGTATTTTAGGAAGGAAATAACTCCCAAGGTACCCTAGTACATTCCAACAAATGTGAATGAATGAGTTGAAGTTGAACATTCATGGAATCATTCGATCAAAGGCCAATGATGTAAACCTATTTTCGAAGGGGAGGACACCTACCATTGAGGCATGCAGGTTACAAGGTACTAACTGGTTTCTAATTCTAATTCCTTGATAATCTCTTGAAGTCTACAAAATATTCCCCCTGCAGACAATGAAATCTCCCTTGGATATCTAGACCCCTATTGTCCAAGACCAAAAAAAAAAATGGACACTAACATTCCTTTAGATCTATTATTTATGTCTATAGGAAGAGAATATAGAATAAATAAGTGTGACTTACTTCTTTTCAAGGTTTGTCCTCATTGAGCTTCAATCTTTGGTCTTTTTCCCCAAGCTTCTTATCACGATGAAGAAAATTTGCAAGGAAATAAACAACACCTTCTACTCCTAGAATATATCACTATACAAGAGAAAATCTATCTATATAGACATACATGTATAAAAAAAAATGAAGGAAATAGGCCAAGTTATACAAATGGAGAAACATGGTGAAGTACTTACAAGCCAATGTTGACGTTGCAAAAACTCCTCCAAGCTCTCCAGTCCATCCCTTGACTAAATGTCTCAATATCAAAATGATGTTTCTTTGATGAATTCTCCTCACAATATCAAAGGTTTGACACTCTGAAATCCTTTCTCCCCTTTCACCTTGGAATACCCTCATTATATAGGATTTGGAGGTTTAACCACCACGAAGAAGTCACTCACTAGATCCACTAAATTGGGATCTCCATGATTTTTGGGGAGGAAATATCTCTCAACAATTTTAGGGAGGAAATATCTCTGAAGATCCATCAAATTAGTATATTGGTTTGAGAAAATATCTCAACCATCCATGAGACTCTCAACTTCTCCTTGATATTAGGAAACTAGATGTGAGGTGGATTCTCACACTAAATTAATTTCCTTTTTCAATAAAAATGAATAATACATCTGCACATAGTATTTTGACCTTCATATGATAAATCCACCCCCCAACATGTCTAGGGATATTGACAAACACTCCCAAGTGTGACAAATAGGTGTGTAACACTTCCTCTCCCTCCTCTCCTTCTTCTTTCTTGCATTCTCTCCCTTTCTTCCTTCATCTCTTTTTCTACCTCTTCATATCCCTCTTCCTCTTCCCATATTCCCCTCTCCCCCTCCTATTTTTCTTCCCCCATATTCTTATAGTATTTTATCCTTTCTAAATGAATAAATGTATACATATTATTAAGAAAAAAGGAAAGTAAACATCTCTCTCTCTCTCTCTCTCTCTCTCTCACACTCACACACACACACACACACACACACACACACACACACACAGAGTACATAAATATGTACCCTAGAAAAATTTGAATAGAAAAACCAACAAAAATTAGTGTCACACCTCTCTCTTCATTTTATTAACTTCACTATTTATTTAAAAAAAAATCATAACAAGAGGCTAAAACTACACTATTTCATAATGTTAGAAAACCTTAAGAGGAAAACCCTAAAATCCAAACACTTTAACCCTAAGAGAAAAGGTGGAAAAAGGATTATTGGCCCTAAGTATCTTAGGTGGTATGTCAACTTATTAGGGATATAAATTTCTGATATGAACTCCATTTGGGGTTCTCTTTAGCTGATTGGAGTGTTTGAACTAGGGAAGACCTTTAGATTCTATCCTACTTGCAATGAAAATGCCATAAACATTGCTTAGGACCCAGAAAATGTGTCATGACACAAACCTTATTGTAAATATGATTATAGGGTTCAATATCCTTTTTGATAGGGTTCAATATTTTTTTGGAAACCATGGTTCATGACATCTCTCAAGATATCTAGTGTTGACTCCAGATAAAAAATAATAGATATAATTTAAGGTTTCCTCTTATTCCATTGCTTATAAAATAAGGGAAGTAAAGAAATATATCTTCTTACAAATTCTTCAATTGAACGTTGATACTCCAACATATACTAACAAACCATACTTAATCGAATGTCAATCAAACGTTCAAAGGGATCTTATTTGCATGTTAGGACTTGTTAGAAAACATCTTGTAAATCAATTAAAAATATATACATCACAATAAATATGAAATATTGAGTAATGAAAACACTTTAAGTACTCACAAAATTTATGATCCACCCTTTTTATGCCATGTCATCCTATTTTATGTGTAGAATGGGCTTATTTTTCTTTTCTTCTCTACAACAACACAACCATTGAAAATCAATATTACATGAACTAATTAAACTCTATGTATGATCCAAATTATATTGAGAATGACATGAAGTAAATAAGATAAAAAGGAATCACATAAATATATTGCAACAAACACAATAATACAATTAAACTCAAATTATACTAATGACTGTCTAAAATAGAAAAGACTGTAAAATGCAAAGAACACAAGCTAGCTAGCATGGTTGTAGCTTATATTGAAAGATAGAGATGTGAAAATTATTCTCATTCACAAGAAGCTTATTAATAAGAAGTGAAAAAGGACTTTTAACATAAAGCATCAATGGGAAAACCCTAAACATACAAAACCCTAACCCTAGAAGATTAAATTCCAAAAGGTTTGTGGGCTCGGATGTGGTTAGTTGATACATCAATTTCTTGGTGTGTAACTTTTCCATACGTTATCCTCTTAGGGTACTCAATGCCCCATTAAGGTCTATCCAAGGAGTACAAATTTTGAATGGATCGATACATTCCTTTGGTAATATACTGGGTGTTTCCACGTCAAAAAAATTTTGTTTAGGGACTCAAAACAAGCCCAGAAGTTTGGGACCAAAAAATTATTAGAAAAACTATCAACATGTGGAACCATTCTAAATTAGCGGAATAGGTGGGTGGCCACTAATATCCACCTAGATCAATCCTCCCCACCTATTAACAAACTGTCCCCATTGCATGAATTTCCTCCATAATATTCAAAAACTTCTATTGAATCTAACTTCTGGTTAGACATGTGCCCTGATGAAGAAGTTTCC
Organism: Picea mariana; assembly: GCA_032191745.1. Classification (NCBI taxonomy): domain Eukaryota; kingdom Viridiplantae; phylum Streptophyta; class Pinopsida; order Pinales; family Pinaceae; genus Picea; species Picea mariana. The sequence goes on from JASDQU010737984.1 coordinate 67,986, forward strand.
TTTCTTTGAAGAACTGATAAGGTTGGATGTTTTGTTGGTGGGTGCCCATAATCTTGGTTTCCATGATTCGATCAACGACCACTTGTTAAATGCAATTAGGATTTAGTTATATAGGGGACAAGTTATCAATTGTGTCTTAAATGTCCAGGAGAGGTGGAAAATATGGTCGAAGCAGTACCATATTAAATACTAGATGTAATCCAAGGAAAGGGGGAACACTCAATTCAAAATAATTCTCACACACAACCTTGGTTATGGTGTAAGGTCCATATATGAGTGGGAGGAGATTCTGATGGGGTCCTGTGAGGATCTATTCCTACAAATGAAACCATACCTTATCTCCCACCTCAAACTTGTGTGGTACCCGATGTTGATCATGGCGTTGCTTGTATTTGGCATTGGATTTCTACAAAATTTCATGAACATGTCATTGAATGTGTTGGATTCACTCAATTTTTTTTTTTGCTTGATCAACCTTGGTCTGAGCATGGGAGGAATATTTCTATGTAGATGCAATGGGAAGACATACCTTTATGGGTGCCAATGGTTGTAACCCCAAGAAATCCTAAAAAGGGTTGTGGACAATCGAGTTATGTGGGGATTTGTTGTAGTTATGTTGAATATAAGGAAGGCTCACATCGCATGTGTGTGGATGTTTGGAATTGTAGATCGTTGGGATATGGACAATTATTCTGTTGACTACCTCTATTTTTCCATTAGTTTGTGGGTGGAAGGAAGTTGATTTAGTCATGTTGGTGTCGATCATCAACCATAGGATTGACCATAAAGTATTCAATAACTTACTATTTCGATCTAAAATGATGGTCCATTAGAGTGTAAAATGAACTGAAACATGTTCAAAGAAGATATTAGTTGTGGCGTTGATTTTGATGCTCTTATTTTAGGGTGCCAAAATGTCCATCTTAGAGAATCGATCAACAACCATGAAGACCCATTCATTCCCATTCTTGGTTGAAGGAAAAATGGACATGCAATCCATGGTGATGGACCCCCTAGGCCTATAAGGAGTAGGAAGAGTGTATAGCCCCTATTTCTTGATGGAAAGTTTGGAAATGGTGCAGGAAGTGAAGGATATGATGTACTTGCAAACATATTGTTGAAGCGTTGGCCAATAAAAAATATTTTTTAGTACGACGACTATTTTCTCCACACTAAAGTGTCCTACCACTTGAATATAATTAGCTTCCTAAATAAGCTCTGCACACTCACTTGAAGGAACATAGAGATCAATCAGATGGCACGAAATTCCATCCTATAGATGAAATTATCGAACTGGTTTTCTTGGGCTCAATGTTTTATAGGGAGAAACAAAGTTAGAACCAATATTGTATAATTGTGGCCACCTAGACATCTCATGCCCACATGAGTTAAGAACTGTGGTTAGCACCACAATCGTGGGCTGACTGAGGAATTTTGAGACATGGTTGGTGCTTCCCTTCTTGTACTTGATGTTAAAGTGGAATTGTTGTAGGTGTGTGGAACATTTTTTATGACGGTCATTTTGTAACTTTTCCTATGTCTGTATGAATTGCATAGGCCTGTGTTCGATGAGGATGATCATTTCCTTCTCTAGAATGTAATTCTTCCACTGTCAACACACCTACACAATGAAGCACATCTCTTTGTTGTAGGTGGGGTATCTGCAAACAACATTAGATAATGTTTCAACGTGATAGGCCACTAGATTCCCATGCTAAGTGAGGATTGAACTGATAGCATAATCTGAAGTATCTATTTCTATCTCAAATATTTGTTGTGGGTCTAGTAGAGTAAGAATTGGTGTTGAGAAAAGTTGGAATTTAAAATCCTCAAATTATTTATATTGAGATGCAACCAAAATAAACTTATCGTTTTCTCCACCCTTGGTCACATGGGTTATGGTCCAAGTGATATGAGAGAACCCCAACATAAAACTGTGGTAGACATTGGCGAGGCCCAATAAGCTAGGAGCTCAGTTAGTGTCTTCGAGGTTGGTCAATCACATATGACTTAGATCTTGGTTGGATCTACATGCACACCCTGATCATCCATGATGTATCCCAAATATTAGATTCTCTACATGAATAAGAAACACTTCTCCAAATAGACATAGAACTTATGTTGTTGTAGGGTTCCCAAGATGTGTTGAATGTGCTTCAAATGTTCCTCCCATGTTTTTCTAAATATGAGGATGTCATCCAACTATACGACCACAAAGGAGTTTGTGAATGGCCACAATATATCATCCATCATCCATAAGAATGTGGTTGGGGAATTAGTCAAGATGAAAGGCATGACCAACCACTCTAAGAGACCTTGCTTATACTTGAGGATTGTCTTCCATACATCAATTTTCTTAATTGAAACCTTGTTGTGGCTTGACTTCAGATAAATCTCACTGAAAAATTTGGCTCCCTTTAGATGATAGACAAGATCATCAATCTAGGGGATTGGGTACTGGTTTTTTACTATGATCTTGTTCAAGGCTTCGTAATCAATACAAGGTTTCCATATCCAATCCTTCTTCTATACGAGAACAATTGGGTAGTTGCAAGGTGAGGTTCTTGGTATAATGTGGCCCTTTAGAATTAGTTCTTGGATCCAATCTTTTATTTCTTAATTCTCCATAATAGAACACATGTATACATGGTAATTAGTAAGAGGAGGATCGAGTGTCAAATAAATTGAGTGCTTTACCTGATACTGCAAAGGCACCCCAATAGGTGAGGAACATAAGTCTTTGTGCTCTTCTATGATATTGTCCACTTGCTGTTGTTGTGTAGAGAGACCTTATGTAGAGGTTTTAATGATTGCAATGATGTCCCATTCACCTCTCGACTGGACCATAAAGAGCACAGATATCCCAATATGAGAGAACATCTTTCGACACTTCTTTATGGAGATCAAAGAGATCGCCATAATTGGGACTTCCTCTAGTATCCTATAGAGTTGACCTCCCAAAGTAATAATGACACTATGGGGCCTAGATTCATAAACAACATTATACTTCAACATATATGTATTTCCTAAAATAAAATCAAAAACTTCAAGGGGGGAAACATCAGACAATGTCTCATCTTTGAAAGGTTTGATGTTATAGTACACGAGACATTACTTGCTAATGTAGATGTATCATCCTTGTTTGAGCCAAATTATGGTGTATGGTTAAGGATGTGACATCATTTTTAGGTTCAACCTATTGATGACCTCTGTTGAGATAAGGTTCTTCTAGCTACCACTATCAACAATGAAATGGATGGGGGTCCCTTTCACCCACATCTTTGAGTGGAAGAGGTACTCCCCTTCTTCAAGCTCCTTTGGTTCCTATGGTTGGACTTTTGTGGCAGAGACGATGACATTAGGTTTTATGTAAATGATTCATTTTCCCTTATTTGGTTTTAAATCAGAGTATAAGTCACCATTTGAATTTGAGGCTTTCATCTCAACCAACAATGACTATTTGGAGAGACATTCATCAGTGTTTTTCCAAGGGAGTTTGTGGAACTCACACCACTTTCCAGTGTCCTTTTTCGACTTCCCATTACCCTCCTTTGCTAGTGGCTTCGAATGGTTGTCCTATGATTGAACCTCCTTTCTCTGTCCTTTTGTTTGGGAGTTAGGGCCCCTCTACCGCACTTCTTCTATGATGGATTTATAGAGATGAAATATTTCTTATTCTTTTACTTGAAATTTTTTCTCGATCTTGAAACCATATCGGTAAACATATCCCAGTAATAAGATGTAAAATATCTCCATATATGTTTGGATGTACCTATGTAGGACACTGCGGTACTTCAGGACCAGGTGCTACTCGAAGTCTTTAATACCCAACCTTTTTCCCAAGGTATGGAGTATTTTGGTGTACTATGTCACTATCTATTCTCTCTCCTGACATAAAGTTGTCCATCAACTATACTTTTCATCATAGTTTCCAACAATGTAATATTTCTTCTTGAGGGCATCAAAACAATCTTCCCAAGTGGGTTCTGGCCAAAAAATTGTAGACTCATCTATGACACATTTCTCATAGTAATTTTCCCACCAATTTCTGACACAGGTAAGAGCTTCAAAGAGGGTGAAGATGAGTTTTTCATTGTTGGAAAATTTTTGGAAAGAGAAATAACCCTTTAGCAGACTTAACCATTTTTCGGAAGCATTGACTTTTATCTGGCCTTCAAATAATGGAATACGAAAGTTAACTTGTACCTTGAAGGGTACCATACCTCCAAAGTGACTATTGGTTGAATGTGTCTCGATAGCTATTGGTAGTCGTCGAAGGATTTGGGAGAAATTACCCATCATATCCTTCCTTTGTTGAATTAGGGCATCCTCTAGAAATATTTTGATAGGATATACTGCTCCATCATCTCTCTTTTTTTCCACAATGGGAGGCCACTTGGGCTAATGAGAGAGGTTGTCCTCAAGAGAATCTAGCTCGAGATCCAACTCTCTATACCCTGACTTCATCGGGGACATGTAGTAAGAAATGACAAGGAGCATACTACTTTGATACCAATGATACATATTATATTGGGAATGACATGAAGGAAAATATATAACAAGGAAACACATAGTGATATTGAAAGAAACACAATAATATAGTTAAAGTCATATTCTTTTACTAACTGACTGTACAAAAGATTGTAAAATGTAAAGCACACAAGATAACTAGCATGGTGATATCTTATCTTGAAAGATATAGATGTGATGATTATTCTCATTCACAAGAATATTATTACAAAGAGGAAAAAAAAGGCCTTTAACATAAATTATCAATGAGAAAACCTTAAAAACCCAAAACCCTAACCCAAGAAGATGAAACGCCAAGAGGTTTGTGGGCCCCAATGTGGTTAGTTGAGACATCAACTTCTAGGGGGAACACATTTTTCATATGATATCTATTTGGGGCACTAGATACCCCATCAAAAAGGTCTATCCAAGGAGTACACATTTTGAATGTCCCAATACATGCATTCGACGATAGAATAAGCACATCCATGTCAAACAAATGTCATTTAGGGCCTCAAAATGACCCTAGAAGTTTGGGACACGGAATATCGTAGAAAAAATGCCAAGTTTTGGATCCATTATCAATTAGTGGAATAGGTGGGTGGCCACCAGTATCCACCTAGATCACTTTACATAGAAAAAAAATAAATGAATGTGTGTGTGTGTGTGCACGCATGCGCGATGCACGTTTTTGTTGGGATAGTTTCTCTTCTGATGTAATCACGATCATTTCTTTTACCATCTCCTTTTACACTTTTTCTGACATCATATCGGTCAACCTTTGGAATTTTATTAATATTCCCCAAAAACAATAAGATGAAATAAAAAAGATTAATATTTAGACAAAAATAATAATTTGGTAATTTTTGAGACTAGTGTATGCATACTACAATATAACATTTTTAACATTAATAGTTATTAAATGATTTTTTTGTTATTCTATGTTTTCGACATTTCATGTTTCACAGGTCTCGTTAACCACTAATTTGAAATCACTTACTATAGTTTATGTATAACTTGATTCCTAGATTCGTTGGATTCATTTTTGCATTGGAAATGAAAATAAGATTTAATATGTTCTTTTCCACTATATCCATCATAATTTTATAAAAACAAATCACCCTCTTATTAACTTCCAACACCACTCCAAATCAACTAAGGACTAATTCATCATAATTTACATCATTCATGATTTGTTTTCTTAGGATGAACTTGTATTCCCTCATTGTTCGTCCATGCAAAATATTCAACAAATGTGAAATCAAATGTTTGAAACATGTAATTAGAAATTATTGTTAATGTAAGTACATTTATAGTAAAATGCCAAGGAAAAACTTCAAATCGATGACCTTTGACCTTTTGATCCACCTAATTCCTCTCTTTGCAACATTTCCATAAATATTTTACACTTTTTTCCACTCATATTATGAATAATCTTTTGGATTTTCTTCAATTTTCTTCTCTACATGACACACATTATCCAATACACATCACTTAAACCTACAAATTATTTAAATACAATACCTTTATATTAAAATTTAAAATAACTTTCCATGTTCTCTTTTTTAGATGTTTTTCCCTTACTTTCATTTCCATAAGGTATTCTTCTCTAATATTCTATTAGTTGTATTCTATTAATAAAATCTCTTTTTACAAACTAAGTAAAGAAATTTAGGCTAAAACCTTTTTTTGGGTTAGGTGGTGTGTATAATACAGTAACATGGATGCACTGGTGCACTTAATACATATGTAAGAACCATTGGTAGCTTCTAGATAATTCAAACTAATAAACTCTATAATATTTTTTAATTACAAATATTACCAAAATTTTGTGCATAATACAGTGTTTTGAATTGGTCCAATGTTTCTATAAAGTGCACGCCACAAACTATGAAAGTGTATTTTTAAAAATATTGGTAGCATAGAAGTTTAGAATCCAATACACTGAATGGTCCCAATATAACATATACCCAAAGAACCATATATAAATACACAAAGCCAATAAATATTCATTACTCTAATATATTATAGAGAATAAATTCCCAATTCTAGAGTTTGTAGCAACACAAAATAAAAAAGAAGTTACGAGAAAATCATGTTTGTAACACTGAAGGTATTTATGAATCCCCTCTATTTTCATTTCAAATAATAAAAGGAATAAACAAAATACTTATGAATTTTTTTGAATCAATCGATGGTAAATTTCAGATGAATAGATTGAATTTAGATAGATTAAATTTTTTCCTTGAAAATTTGTATGAAACCTATGGTGATCCCTTGAAAATGCATCTCTTAATGTCCCTATACTTACTACTGATATAATTTATGTGTTTTCTTGGCATTGGACTTTTGATAAACAGTTTGCCAACACTCTGTTTACTTGCATCCTACTGCGGATATATATATTTTTTGATCATTTCTAGTGTGTTTTAGAGGCCTCTTTGGTTCAATACTTCCATCAAATACTTTTATAATATGCTCATAACCCTCTGTACAAACCCATTTATTGGTTTCTATAATAGTTTAAAGACATTTTTGGTTCATGGATTTTGTCAAACACTTAGGCTGTAGGTTCACTTTCACAGTGAAGACCCCTGTTTTATATTTTTGTACTTTTATTTTTTGTTTGAGTTTCTCATTGTGGTTTGTAGAGGATAAATGGGGGTTTTAATGCCAATAAAACTAATACGTTGCATCTAAATTAAAATAGCGAAGTACTAAATGGAATAAGTCGATTAAATTACCCTGACAATAAATGAGCTCCACAAAATTGATATGATTTTTTATTATTACCCTATCCCGGTACATGGGAAAGGCTCTTCATAGGTTCATGTCTATATCAACAAGAAGGAAAAAACCCGCATGCATAACAACAGTCCCTGTAAGAGAAGAGCAACCCTTCTTCTCTTAAACTTAGTCTAAGATAAGTTAAATCTCCTACTGTAGAATGTATTTATATATCCTCTCATCGCTACCCAAAATATTGTTGAAGTATTCTCCTGTCATAACAAAAGGTGGACTCAACACCAAGATCTATTTATTGTTTTTCTAACCTAGGAATCTACACATGGAAAATAGTCAATTTTCATAAATAACCTCCTTCAAGATCGGATACATAGGAACTATCATGCACAATTTAGAGAGGGAGTCAATATATTATTGGTGACTTATTCTGTTGGAAATAATCTTCTTGGTACCCATGATTTGTTGACGACAATGAAAATGCCTCCTCAAAATCCACAGGTTTTTGTTAAGGTTGGTTCGACCCCCTCAAAGTCCCACAAAATGATGGATAAAGGCATTGTTTCCTCCCACCATACCATGTTCTACTGAAATACTAGTGTGGCCTTCTCTCAAAACCCTCCACGAGATAAAAATAAAGTGATGTGGCCTCCATTAAGATTCTCATAGTTGTAGCTAGAGAAATCACCCTCTCTTTGGCTCTCCACATGCTGGTGTATATGTTATTATTCACCTCTGAAACCCTTACGATATGGTAATTAGTGGTTCACCCTCATTACAGCTCCATGATCTAATAGACAATGGTGCTACACATGAAGAATGTAAAGGGATGAATGATGGAGATCCCTCCAATGATGATACCAACTACCACAATGAAAGATATCTACCAACAGAATAAACTACTCTCTTTTCAAACAAATCGGTGTGCATAATAAATCATGGCTACCAAAATCCCAACTGTTGCAAAATACAAATCAAATTCTCAAAAACAAGATGGCTGCTACAAAGCCCCAAACTACTACAAAAGGTATATTAAACTCCTCAACAGTGAAAATTAAATGGAATACCTAGATGGCCTTCCAAATCAATATGTTAAGGTCCTAACCCGCACATAGGTAGATCAATGTATTCGGAGGTAATAAAGGTCAATATTAATAAGACCTTTCAATAAAATAGAATAAGGCGGGTGTAAGAAGACCTAATAGAAGCTTCCGCTTCTAGAAGGATCTTCCTCTAGATGCTTCTTTTTAGTATAAATAGGAGTCGAGGGTATTGAGAACCCTAGCTTGGATATTATTGTAACAGAGCGC
>JASDQU010737984.1:76566-129003 GCA_032191745.1 Picea mariana
AGCGGGTTTTGCTGTAGGTTGTATCCCTTCATTTGTTGGATAATAATAAAGGAAGGACCTGGCAATTTCTCTGGTGGACGTAGCCCACACTGGGTGAACCACGTAAATCTGTGTCTCTCTTGTATTGTGTGTCTTCTGTGTTTTTGTTTCTGCATTTGTTTTATTTTATTGCTCCATGGTCCTGTTTTTCTAACACAAAGATCACCAACTCTTAAAAACTTTAAGGGTGACTGCAACTAGTACTACCGCTAATACTTCAACTAGTACTGCAACTGCAATTAATACTGCAACTGGTTCTGAGACTGCAACAACAACTGCAACTTGGGGTTTTATGAGGAACCCTATTTTTTCAAACTTCAAATTTTGAAATTCTGATCAAGGGGATAAATGCACTGAGCTGAGGCGAGTAAGTTGGTGCAGTTAGATTTTTGAAAATCCAAATTTTACCCCCTCAAACTTGACCAACAGATTTCTGGACTGGTGCTTCTGGTTTTTTGGTACTTCTGGTACTCTGGTATTTCTGGTTTTCTGGTACTTCTGGTACTTTGTGAAAACTAGGGTTTCACTTTTCGGGAGATCTACCCACTGAAAATGTGTGCTGAAGGTGCCAAAGAATTCCTTGGGTTAGGGCACACTTTTCTAGATGGTTTTGAGGATGAAAATCTTCTTCAATAAAAATCCCTAATTTTCATGTACGACAACAATGACGGTTTTCTTCTTCTTGTGAAAGATGCTCTCGTCATCTTAGCTCTAATACCATGTTAAGGTTTAAGTTATTATTAGGTTTCTTTTCAAATTACTAGATAACCATAGCCTAGATAGGATCATTGAGAAATACACAATCACAAGAGACACATCATTTATCCTGGGAAACCCTCATGGGGGAGAAAACCCAACAAAAACTTCCTTAATGAAGATAGCCAACATAATGCCAAGAGATAACTCAAACAATACATAATTTCCGTTACCAAGAATGTGCCTCTATCTTTCTCTTCTTCTCCAAATGTAGCTCCAAACTTGCACTTTGATGAACAAGTGAGTGGGTGAACAAATAAGGCGCTAGCCTCTCTTATTTATACAATCTGACAGACATTGAATTGGGGTGTCTTTTCACTGGCAGGGCCGACTTCTCATTCTGGGTGGTTATAACCAGTTCAATATATTCTGGGTGGTTATAACCACTTTAATATATTCTGTGGCTGACTTTTCATTTAACATATTACAATTAGGGTTTGACCAATCCATAAAAGGGGATTTGGTCATTTACAATACCTGACATGATCAATACACAAAAGGGGATTGATCTAATGAATAATACATCAATAATAATTAGAATACTCTTTGCAGTTACAATAATTCAACATGTACACCCCTCTTCCTACCCTTGATAGGCCATGGGAATCCATCTCAAAATACTACATGTCGGGCCTTGCGTCCACCAAGCGAGGAAATGATTGTGTTTTTGTGGTTGTTGATCGCTTTTCTAAAATGACGATTCTGGCTGCCTGCAAGAAGAGCATCACAGCGGAGGTCACTGCCAAGATCTTCTTTGAACAAGTGTGGGTACATTTTGGAATCCCACAAACCATTGTCTTAGATCGAGATATTCGATTCCTTAACACATTCTGGTCGAGCCTCTGGTCACTGCTGGACACCAAGCTCACCAGATCGGCCTTCCACCCCCATACAAATGGCCAAACCGATGTCATCAATCAGATTATCATGCATATCCTACACATGTACAATTCCAATAACCCATGCACATGGGATGAGAGTCTTCCCTATGTTCAACATAGCTACAACCAAGCCATACATATCTCAACCGACCACAACCCCTTTCAAGTGGGGTTGGGATTCCAACCATTGGGTCCCATGGATGTTGCACTACCCCTTGCAGCCACCCCAGTCGACTTGTCACCTTCTTCAGTTGAAGTTGACAAAGCCACCCGGTTCATTGAGCGAATTCAACGCATCCACTAACAGGTTCAAGATATTTTAGAGAAGTCCAATGCCAAGTACAAGCAACGCCATGATCAACACCGTGTGCCACATAAGTATCAGGTGGGAGACAAAGTTTGGTTTCACTTGTAGAAGGAATGCCTTATAGGGCCCCATCGAAAGATTCTCCCACTCTGTTATGGACCTTACACCATCACCAAGGTTGTGGGAGACAATGTTTTTGATCTCAACATTCCCCATTTCCTTGGCCTGCACCCATTGTTTAATGTGGTTCTTCTTCAACCATATTTCCCACCATTATTGGACACCTCAAATCTAGTAGAACAATTGATACCAACAGAGCTCAACCACGAATGCATGCAACAAGAATCCAATGATCAGATTGTGGACACACAGGTCAAGGGCACTCACCAGCAGAGGATCTAACTTTATCGAGTTTTCAAAGAAAGACAACTCTTGCACCAAGGCAATTGGCTCACCCGGGGCCAAATTCAGTAGAAATTTCCTCATCTGATGGGCGAACTCAGCACAATGGAGACCATTTCTTCTTAAGGGGGTAGGACTGATCCACATAGATGTCGGTGGCCTCCCACCTATTTCAACTGGCTCATTTTAGTAGTGTTTCAGTTTGACAGTTTTTTTTTCTAGTTTTCGGGTCCCAAACTCCCGGGGCCATTTTGAGGCCCTAAACAATGTTTTTAGGGCTCGCCACAATCAAAATGTAAAGCAAGTCAAAGTCTTATGACAACATGTGTAGTTCTCGGATAGAACTTTCCAACGAGATATTGTGCGCCTAAAATGAATATAGCATGCAAAAGTTACGACCCCGAGAATTTGATGTACTAACTTACCCCAATAGGGCCGACATGACTTTTGGTGCTTCATCTCCTAGGGTTAGGTTTTTGGTGTCTAGGGTTTTGACATTCCTTTTTATTGTAAAAAGGTTTGGAGAGCCTCATTGTAACCATCTTCTTGCGAATGAGCGTGACCGTCACATCTCTTCTCAGAGATAAACTACCACCATTCTAACAAGCTTGTTACAGTTTGCATTTTACAGTTTCAGCATATTTCCTTATTGAATAAAAGTCAGTTTTACTGTATCTCTGTTATTGTTCTCTATGTTTCTGTGTTCATAATAATAATAATACTCTGTATTCATTTCGTTCTGCTCATAAAATCCAAATCAAAGTACTAGGGTTGTACACATAACATTCTTCAATTCTTGGAAGGCTCGTTATGTGATGTGATTCCAACTAAGAACATTTTTTATCAATGTTGTGAGGAGAGATGCAATCTTAGCATAGTTCCTTATGAATTTCTTATAATAACCAATGAGATCAAGATAAACTCTTAAAATTTTAAGAGTTTTAGGGCAAGCCCAATTCTTCATCACTTAAATTTACTTTGAATCTAAATGCACACCATCATGTCTATCAATATGGCTCAAATATTCCACTTCAAGACACCAAAGGAACATTTGGATATCTTAAGAAAGAGTGGATGATCAAGAAATAGTTGTGAAACTTGAACTACATGGATGAGATTACTAAGTTTTACTATAAATCAAGATGTCATAAAAAAAAATACAATGATGAAATGATGGGTTTAAATCTTTTGTTCATTATTATTAATTTATTGCTGCCTAATTTTAATTTATATCATTATTTTAAATTTATTGTTATCTAATTTTATTAATATTTAAAGATGAAAAAAAAATATGTCACAATTTTTTTAAAATATTATTTTAATATTAAAATCTAATCACACATGTAATTAATATATAAATCTTTTACATAAAAACTTACATGTCATACATATACATGAAAAACTTAATTTACTTACAAGTCATACATATAAATGAATTGAATTGACACATATTTAAAAAAACTTAATTTACTTGAGTTTCATACATATACATGATTTATTTTTTTGACGACATAACAGAGAAATGGATCGATTTGCAACCTACACTCTGGTAAACATGCACATTGAATTTATGGCTACCCATTTTATGGGTCGATTTGCAACCTACACTTTGAGGTAAACATGCACATTGAATTTATGGCTATCTTTTTGTGGGTATGTGCAATACCTTTGAGCTTATATCCATTGCAGATTGGAGATTGAAATATCCAATGAGTACGGGGAGAAAAGGCAATGATTGATTTTGCATTGAATATTGTAAATCTATATTTTAAATAAAGTCAATTGTTGATTTTGATAGATGATCTACAATCTTAAAAAGAATTTTATCTACACATTCAAGAAAGATTGAGAAAAAATGTCCTTACAATACATGTACACATTCAAGAAAGATTGAGAAAAAATGTCCATTGCAGATTGGAGATTGAAATATTCAATGAGTACGGGGAGAAAAGGCAATGATTATTTTTTATTGAATATTGTAAATCTATATTTTAAATAAAGTCAAGTCAATTGTTGACTTTGATATATGATCTACAATCCTAAAAAGAATTTTATCTACACATTCATTTAAGATTGAAAAAAAATGTCCTTACAATACATGTACACAGTCAAGAAAGATTGAGAAAAGTCCAAGAGATATTGATGAAAATTACAATACATGTACACATTGAAGAAAGATTGAGAAAAGTCAAAGAGAGATTGAGGAAAGGTCAATATCAAAATAACTTAAATAAAGTCAAGGTCAACTAAAGTCAACAGTTGACTTTGCTAGATGACCGTTGAATACGCACAGATTGTAATAACATCAACAAACTGAGTGTGCGATCTATTACACGGAGCCGCCATAGCCGGCCATAAGATTATTCCATTGAATTGTAGAACGCCGAACGTTTTCATAATAACTGTCATCCTCTGATGGCGTACCAGCGGAGTAAGCTGCTGTGCGCAGCATATCTGAAGTAGCAATCGTCCTCTGAAGAAACAAGTGGAGAGTGCGAGCTGCAACAGAGAGGTCCTTAAGCATCAAGGGTATGTTCCTGCTTGAGGGAATGTATAACACCACCGAGGAGACGAGGTCCAACACGCCTGCCATATTTCTGATAAGAGAAGTACCTTCAATCCTTCCAAGCTAAGCTGCTGAAATTGGAAGCAGGCACCAAAAGGCCCCAAAAACCCTTACTCAAACCAACCGAGTATAGTTTCTTCCCGCTGCGCACCTTCACTGCCGTGAAGGTCGGGGTTTTATAATATCTCATCGGCATATGCTATCTGGCCGGGTTTTTATAATATCCCATCAGCGGGTTTCGCTGCCTTGCTGGAGAGACTACAAGAAACGTAAAATGAAAGACAAAGGACGATAATTAAATATTGCCATCACCATTCAGTCACGCAAAGGCCCCGCGTTGTGGTAAAATATTGCCATCAATGACAATCAAAGGCACTGGTTGCTAAAGTCCAGATTCCCTTCTCAAATGATCACGCAAAGCCCCCACACGGTTTCGTGCGTATCGAAACCGTGCATACCCATTGGCTCACTTTTGCCTTGAATTTTTAGGGATTCCTTGTGAGATTATATAATTCAATATATACTTCCAACCGGCTTGTAGCGCATAACATAAGAAATGTAGGCATGACATGATTTTACAAGTTTACTTTGATTCTATTGCAAGTTAACGATCATTGCACAAGCAATTGTAATTCCCGTGGCCCCATATTCATGACTTACAGAAGAGACCGTAAAATTATTTAAAAGCTTATTTAGACATTTCATAGATAGATATATATGTGTTGGTCTGTCATTATTATATATAATAATAAAAATAATTTATTTTTAAGATCACGACCAAGCAAGACACTAAATGGATATATGTACAGCACACCAAATTGGTGTATGAGACCCCCTTGTTTGTGGGACAAGGGACCCTCCTCCATCTAGCGATTTGACTGGTAAAGTCTATGAAGATATACATACCCTACCCCCCTCTGGATTTGAACCTGTGACCTCTTAAGAGGAAACACATGTTCTTAACCATTAATGTATGTATAGAATTGTATATATAGAATGCTAAACAATAACTAATGAAAAAGATATGTATGCATAAGAATAATCAATGAAAGAAAAGATGTTGAAAAATTGATTGTTTTTTCTTCATCAACTAAGTAATGAATCTAAAAAACAGATGTAAAACAAATATAAAAGTTATAATATAATTGTTGGAATTAATGCTTACATTAGAGAGTGGTTTAGATTTGTTAGATCTAGTTAGTTGTGAGAGATATTCTCCAACTATCAGATTATACTTATGTGTGTGTGGTTGAGAGATTCCCTCATAAATTTGTTATGGTGTTGAGAGAAAAATTCATTTATAAATATATGTTTGATTGAGTAATAAAAATATATAAAATTATTTTGTGCTTGTTGGTTTGCTAAATTTACTCTATATGAAAACTAATTTACTTTGTATTGACTTACTTTATATTACATTATAAACACATTACTTTGTCTATGTATGAGATGGTTGCACTTTTATTTTCTATAATTGGTTTTTATATCTACACAATCCATTTAAGTTTGATACAACTATTGGATATAATATTATTATAATTATTAATGTAAGAGAGTGGCAATAATAAGGTTTTATGAAGGAGGTATTATCAAAATTAGAAGTAATTAGAGTTGGTTAAAATGAATTAATTGTAATATAGGGATAAAGGAAGGTTGTTATTTGTGTTAGGATAGACAATGAAGAGGGTCCCACGAGCTAAGGTTTGTTTAGGGTTTTTTTGATTAGTGTTCAGAAGTGAGAGGAGAATTATGGTGACCATGCAATGTGTTATATTAATCAAGGACATGGTTATGGATGATGCAAGCAAGATGGAAGAGACATGGTTTGAAACAAAGGATGGTGAATCATTAGGAGTTTTAAGCACATTGGGTTGAAAGTGATTGCTAAGGTTGTAGGAGATTAGAGCAATTTGGAAAAGAAAGAAGATAAAATATTAATGTATAGAAAAAATGGTGGTTAATCCTAGGTCTAAAGTTACATCCAAAATTATTGGTGGCCACATATAGTTCATGAAAGATGAAGTTGTAATAGGAAAGTCAACGGGCATCTTTTCTTTCGAAAAGGTGTTGATATGGTGGGTTAAAAAATGATACGATCCCAAAAGGCAAGTGGATCTAAAATCAGTCTCCAAAGCCTTATTTGTAACCATCTTTGTCATTATAAAGGACAAGGAAAGAATGTTTGAATACAACCCCTATTTCTTCAACTCTACATGTGTGCACTTAAGATACTAGGATGGAATTTAGTCCATAAAGAGAGGACTTCTTGGAAGCCTCGGTCTAAATTCATTTATACTCTTGTCCATAAATTCTAGGAGGAAGAGGCTCTTGATGGAATTATGAACATGTAAGATACATATGTTAAAGTACCATAAGTCACTACAATAGGCAGGTAAACATCCTATGCTAGAATATGTGTTTACATGAATGTCTCAAGAGATTTATTAGAATTGATATGCATCAACTTACAAAACTCTAAATGGGTTCATAACCTAGACTATGAACACATCCCCTTCCAATGCTACAAGTGATATGAGCATGACCACCTATTTAGGGACTATCCACTAAATAAATATGGAATTTATCTCAAGCATGAATATGGTTAGGATAATGGGGATTTTGTCAATGTTTCAATGAAACAAAAATCTAGCAAAAGAATCATAAGGTAACTCCTAGTCATATCACAAAAGAGAAATAAATTTTAGATTTTAAGAGACGAAAAGGATAAACAATATCTATCATTGAGGACCGAAGTGTAGGAAGAGCATCATGTTAATCGTATGCAAAAAACCATGCTCAAAACATTTAGGAAGAACTTGAATGGAAGAAAACGTAGACAAGCCCAGAAGAGTTGATGGTAGATGGATAAAATCTGTTAGATGGCATAAGTATGTAAATTGAATGAGAAGAGGAGAAATACTTAGAGCGATAATACACAAATCCTTTGGAAGACGCCCAAAGTATCGATGTTGACCTACTAATAGTAATACAAAGATATGGGGGGGAACATCTTACCATCATATAGAAGGACCATCACCCAAAACTTCATAAATAATTAGTTAAAGAAAAAATGGAGTTGGGAACAACCTACCAAAACTGAGGGAAAGTGACATCCCTACAAATTGTCAAAAAGTTTCTCAAAGAAACACAAAATCTTAAAGGGGAGGGAAACAAAGAGAGGATGAAAAACTAGTAAATTTGTTTTTTACAAAACATGGACACAACTAGTAAAATCCAAACAAGCAATAGGGATCCTAGATAAGTACTTTCTCACCCAACCAAAATTTTAATTTGAAGAGCACAAAATGGAATATTAGAGGGGTCAATGCAAAAGGAAAGCAAAGGATCCTCTAAAAAATAATCATAAAAGAAAATCCCACTATAATAATGATACATGGAAACAAACGTGATAACGACACCATGCAATTGATAACCAAGATAATATTGAAATCATCCTAAACATCAACACTAAGTTTAGAAGGCTTCCCATGATGTCTCGCAATAATATGGAACCCAACCTAGGTAATTCTAGAAGACATCTTAGATATAGGTAGATTTATCACAACAAGCTACAAAGAAATGGTATTTGCAAACTTAATTTTAACGGTAATATGTATGGCTAGACCATTCCAATAAAAAAAAAGGGTTCCTAGAAGCATTACAAGCTTTGGAAGTTATATACAAAAGCAAGAGTGGATTTTAGGAAGAGATTTAGGTATGAATACCTCACGGATGAAAAAGGTGAGGAACTCACCCCTTGGAGGAAGTGAATTTGACTTATAAAGAAGCGATAAAGAATCCCAAATTGATGGATATGTGGACAACCAATGGGTGTCACACATTGAATAGTAAAATAGGATGCACACATCAAATAGCAATGTGGTTGAACATATTCCTAGTCTCTTTAGCTCTTTTGAGGAGAGGAAGAACCATATACATAGTAATTCTACCCAACTTGAGCACATATAGTTGGATGATATGTCTAAGATGGAAAAGTTTGAGTTTTTCACAACCCAATCCCTTTCATTTTGAGAAGTACTAGATATCCCACCTATATTTCCAATCAAACATCAAATCCTGGTGGGAGGAAGAAGAGATTCCAAATGGTATGAAAATGTATGTCTAGTCAATAGTTTCTAAACATATTGATAACCCAAGTCAACATTTGGAACAAGGAGGATTTTGGAAACATCCTTCATGCCAATAAAGAATTTGAAGGGAAGATAAAATATCTTCAAAATTTCATAATCACATAGGGAAAATACATAAAAAAAAAATTGGAAGTTGACCTTCAAGATGAGTGGAATTTGAGATCATAAAAAGAAGAAATTCGCTACCATCAAAAGTCTAGGACTAGGTGGCTCAAATAAGGAGATAATAACTTCAAATTATTTCACTATCCATGATCAATAGGAGGCCTCACAACAAAATAGTATCCCTAAATACAACCTAAGTGACCAAGCTTGGAGGATCATGGGGATATTGAAAAGGAACCGAGAAATCATTATACCTAACTAATATTAGAATCACAAGTAGATAGAAAGGAAGTAATCAAATCCATTAGTATATGCATCTCCCAATTAGTCACATGGGATCATAATGTCAATACAATCCAAGAAATCAATTTTGAAGACGTGGAATTTTTTTTATGGAAATTCTAGCTAGAAAATCTCTTGGCCTATAATGTATTTCCATTAACGTATTTCAGTCGTGTTGCTCCATTGTTGGTAGGGATGTATAGGAAGTAGTTGAAGACTCTATAGCTTTATAAGGCATCCTGCAAACATAGAACTTTACTTTTCTTACCCCAATTCGAAAATAAGATCAATCTAGTAGAGAAATTCTAGATAAATTATAATGAAATGCAATAGCCTAATTTCCATCCAGTCTCTCTATGTAATAAATATTCAAGATCATAACAAAATTAGTAACTAACCATCTAAATCCCATCATGTCTAGGGTCACCTCAATAAAGAAGTGGGGCTATATAGAAGGGTGCCAAATCCTAGATGGTATCATAAAAACTCACGAAACAAGTTACTCTCTCAAGAATAGTAAGAAACTTACCAGGATGATTAAAATTGATATGTCCAAGGTGTTTGATCACTCAAAATAGAAATTGTTGGGAGAAATGCTACAAGATTTCATATTCTATTAATATAAGATAAAGTGGGTAAATATCCTCATCTCTTGATCTAGATTAGATCATTATATTACTTTTCATCTACCTCGATGCTTTCAGAGTGGAAAAGATTACAAGAATAATCTTGCAAGGTCATTTTAGTGGCAAGTCCTAGTTCGAAAAATTAGGGTTCGACACCTTCTTAATCCATTTTGAGGCATTAAATGGATATTTTTGGGGTTTTGGTATTTGGAGATTGTATACCCCTAATTGAGGGTCTTCTACACTCTGATACCTTTCCAACGGCATATACCATGCATCTATTGGAGTCCGTATGTAAAAGTTATGACTCCTGCAAGTTGACTTATCATGTTGAACACAATGTTACGAGAAGTTGCAACATCAACCCCCATTACTCATGCATATGGGGCTACCCACATGAGAAATTTAAAGAAGATTCTAGAATGTTCAAAACCCTACCACAATTGAGGGTTGAGGAAGTAAAAACACGACCCCTAGATGGACATCGGGCTATGTTAAATATCGGGCCACTGGGAGGACAAGGGGTTCCATTCTATGTTATTGTATTTTGTTCCATAGCAGAGAAAAAAAACTGTGAGTGGAAAATTAGAGAGCATAACAGAGGGGTTTAATGTTTTGTAGAATCTTAACAAGCCACAGGTCTCAGGTAGCTCCATAGAGAATTTGTTATCCTTTGCACTTGCATTATTTCCATACCAAAGAAAAGAGAGCGGAGAAACCTCACCTTCTAGCTGGGTTTTTTCCCGTAAGGGTTTCCCAAAGAAAATATTTGTTTTATCTTATGGATGGTGTGTGATTGTATTTTACTATTATTTGTTTTCTGCATTTTATCTATTTCATGCATAAGAAGAAAATCAATAATTAAATATTCTTGAATCTAAAGGAATTTAACCTTTGTAGTGTAGATTTCAGTTTTATTTATCAGATATATTGTGAAAAACTATTCTAGTTGAATATCCATGGTAATTTACAGATCATATTGGTATCAGAGCGTGTTTTTCTTCTGGGTGTTTGTGGGAAGTTGTAGGATCCAAGAATCAACTTAAAGAGAATTCACAGAAACCCTTTCCATATCGCCTGAGTCTATTCATAATGACCTTCAAGATACAACATAAGAGGAGAGGTTTGAAGAAAAATTCGTTGAAATCATTCACAATATGAACCTCCTCATGGAGGATCTAGAAAGAAAACTTGAACCATTCAGAGACGATGGAGGCTCTAACTTAGAGATCATATCAAAGGGTAAATCTGGAGATCATGAAGACTTAGGAAAGGAGTTGCAGAAACAATTCGAGAAAGAGAAGTCGAGTTTTATTTCCATGAACCCTTCACACTCCCTATTCACATGGACATAAAGGAAAAGTGGACATAAATCCATACCAAGGTGAGATCGATGCATTGAAACTAAATCATTGGTTGCAAAAACTAGAAGTTTAATTTAGTGTTAACCATATAGATGAAGAGTATAAGATTTCATTTGCTAAATTGGGCCATGGTTTAATATGGTGAGAAATCCATATGAAAACACTTAGGTTGGAGGGTGATCCAATGGTAACTAGGTGGAAGGACTTCAAAATCCTCATAAAGTCCCAATTCTACCCTATCAGGTATGTAGAGGACCGATGGATGTAGTGGAAATACTTCAGGTAGAGGCAAGGGAAGAGTATTCAGGAGTACACCACTGAGTTTAGAAAGATGGCGATCATGATCGATATCTCTCCCAAGAAACTAGATGTACTCCTCAAGTAACTAGGGGGTTTACACAGTCATCTATGAAAGAAGGTGTTTCTCTTCATTCCAAGGATTGTGGATGAGGCTTGTGTCTAAGCATAGTACCTATAAAACACAAGACAAAAGAAGGTGAATTCAAGTGTTTCTAAGAAGAAAGAGAACCGGGGAGATTCCAAGGAGGGGAACAATAAGTGAAAAAGGGGGGAATATAAGAAGAAAACAACCACTACACACCAGTGCAAAGATACCAATAACCATTGCAATCATTGCAACATTTATGGCCACACCGAGGAAAATTCCTGGAAACTACATCCATAGCTGAACTTGAAGAACTGCAAGAAGGATATAAATAAAAATAACCTTCTAGCCACAAATTCAAGCAATTGGGTTGAAATTAGCTCAGATATAGATGAAAATATTTTCTGCACATCTATGTAGAGGGAGGTGAATATGAGTAGCCTTGATCACCAGGAAGAGAAGGAGATGAACAAGCTCTCCATATCAAGATTCATGTCAAGATGACCAAGATAGATGCTCTATTCGACTCTAGTTCAAAGGATAATATCATCGCACCATATCTGGTCAAAAATCTTGGATTGGAGGTTCATAATCATCGTAGTCCCTATCCATTGGGTTGGGTAAACAAGGATGCAACAATAAAGGTAACAAAATAGTGTAAGATTAAATTTGATAAAATTGTCAATTTTATTAATGAAGTGGAATTGGACATAGGACTGATTGATGTATGTAGAGTAGTGTTTGGAATCCCCTACATGTAAATGAAGGATGAAATATTCATGTAGAGAGCCAACCAATACCAATTGATAAAGGATGGGAAGTCCTACATCATTAACCCGTATAAATACAAGTCAAATATCTTGTTGGTAAGTTCCATCCAATCCGAGAAGTTGACTAGTTCTAGTCGAAGGTTGGCTAGTCGATGGTTGAAGGAGATTTTTTTTAAAAGAGGTGAAGGTTCTATAGGAATAAAAAAAGAGGAAGGAAGTTTATAATAAATGGATGAAAGGGTAAGGATAAATTCCGCCGTTGAAGGAGAATATTTAGTCGGAACCCCTGAACAAGTCACAGGAGAATCAAAACCTGCAACACCAGAAGATGTCGGGTTGAATTGGGATATAAACACAAAACTAAAATGAAAGATACCCCCCATATCAAAGACTTTCACTCCAGAGGTAAAGGAACCAGACCTAAATCACCCATTCCCCTAATTCCATCTATAAAATTGGTAATTTCTACAACAAATATTTGTGTCTGTTGGAAGATTGGTTGTTGTCATTGATGTCAACCCTAGTCATTGGTTTTGGACCGCAAGATTGATGAAGGTATTTGGACATGAAGGACATTGCACATGCAGACACAACACCCATGGATGGATAATATAAATTATGTTGTTTTCGGTGGTAGGTGGCACATCACATGGATCCTTATGGTTTAGGAGAAATGAATTTTTGAAGATGACAAAGTGAATTGAAGAAGGAAGTACAGGTCGACCCTGAAGATAATTAAAGAAAATAATTACAAAATAAGAAAGTGTAAGGTCAGCCATAATGTTAAAAGGAAGTGACATAAAGGGTATAAATACGTATCATTATACATTCATTTTAAACACACATAAGTCGAATTTTAGAGGAAATATGAAGTAAAGAAGGCCGGATTTCAAGGGAGGATGAAGTCTTTTGGTGATGTGTTCTAAGGTATGTTATTTACAGGTCATCTTACCATTTTTGATATAACATTTTTTCTAGAACGATTCAGATGGTGAAATTGGTATGGTATTGAGAAGACATATCTAGGTACCTGTGGTAAAAATTTCATCTCTTTATTCACTAAACTTTTGAAGATACACTCCATGGAAGATAGGCTTTTTGACTAGTCCTGAAGCTAGTGATAAACAGGTGTTCCAGGTAAAACAATCATAACTTCTTCATTGAGAATACAAATGCAGTGAGACCAATTTCATTGGAAATAGTATGGGCTATAGTTTATTTTGTGTGAATTTCAGAATCGTATGTTAAATATTGAGCGCGGAAAATTTTGTACAAGTTCTCTCTCCTAAATAAACCAGAGTTGAATAAGGCCTACCATTCTCTCTATAACTTCTTTTTGGGGAGGATTGAAGGAGTGAAAATTGGAGGAGTTTCAAAGAATACATTTAGTTATATTATCTACAGGATCAAAGTATTCTAAGAAGCGAAGAATTGCAGAAGTTGAAGAAGTCTCAAGAAGCATTATTTGGTTCTATGTGATGGTTAGTTGATGATGATGATTTAATGTAAAGTTTTATTATCTCTCATATATTCTTGGGTGGAAGAAAGGGGAAAGGATGGAGAGGTCAACCCTCTCTTGATATTGGAGGATTGTATCTTCCTTTTGGAGGTTTATCCCTCCCTTTATATTTGGAAGTTGGAGCTACCTTTGGAAGTCATTACTTCCCTTGAACAATAACTATTGATTATTTTTTATATATTGTGCATGGTGTATTGTGGTGTATTGGTGTAACTCTTATACTATTGTTCATTGATAATTGGATATAATTGAATGGTTTAAGTATAAGTTGATTTTTTTTTAAATTATACTTGATACCAATTCACTGCCCTCTTAGTATCAACAATTGGTATCAGAGTGGGTTACCTTCAATAGAGTTTAACCATTGGAAGGAACATCCTAAGAAGAAATGGAAGACAACATTCCAAATGGGATTCCACCATTTGATGGAAGCAATTTTGAATACTGGAGTAATAGAATGGAAACTTACTTGAAATATCTTGGGTAATATGTTTGGTTCTCAGTTGATTTAGGATACAATGTTTTGAAGAAACCAAAGAGTGAAGCTCAGAAGGAAGCAAAAAGGAACAACAAATTGGCAATAGATACCATCCTGGATGGATTGATAGATTCATTGAAATCCAAGGTGGGATTGTGTGCATCAGAAAAATAACATTGGGATAAGCTACAATACCTTTATGCAAGGGAAGAAACAAAAGAAGAAGAAGAAGTTGAAGCAAATTACAACATCTCATATTTCAAAGAAGCAAATAGAGGTCAGTTCTTTTGCCTTAATTGTGAAGGAGTAGGACATATTGAATTTGAATGTCCTCATCCAAGGATTGAAAGAGATGATGCTGAAGAATAAAATTCCAATGAAGAAGAAGAAAATCATGAAGTAGAATTGATTCAACAAGAAGATGAGAATCTTAAAAAATTGAAGAATGTTGAGATTGAAAATAGCAAGCTCAAAGACACACATAGAAAACTAAGAAGCGAATTGGGTAGTTGTGAAAAGAAAGTTGTAATCTTGAAGAAACAATTAGAAGACTTTGAGAAACTAAGAGAAGAAACCATTTCCTTGAAAACTCTACTCGAAGAAGCAAGAAGAATAGGAGAAGTAAGGAATGTCCAAATGATGAACAAAGAATAAGATTGTGAGAAATTTGAACACGAAGTTGTCTCATTGAGGAAGAGCTTAAGAAACTCTCAAGTGCCAAAAGAATTAACACATCTTGGATGCATGGGTGAAAGTTCATACAAAGAATATGCAAATACCAACAAGAAGGTTGAATAAAGAGCTACACAGATAGTTGATGAGAAGTTGCTCGTGATACCAGAAAGAAGGAATGATTACAAAAGTGATGAATATCCAAGAAGACCTCCTACCTTCAGGAATCAAAGAAGTTTAAATCAATATGAAGGAAACAAAAGAAGAGTAGATCATGGACCCATATGGAATACATCACAAAGAAGATCACTTACTCCCAGTTATCAAAATTTGTTTCTTGATCATTGTTATACTTGCAAAAATTTTGGACATAAGGCAATTAATTGCAGAATCAATGAAAGGAACAACTATGAAAGAAATATGAATGATGTAAATAGAAGATATGGAAATAATCATGGATTTGTCAACAAAAGTTATGATTCATTTTCTCCATTGATGGACAAAAATATTGTATGTTACAAATGTAATTATCTTGGTCACAAAATACGAGATTGCAGATATATGAATGAAGATGTCCCTATGCCAACCACAGTATGGAAAAGGAAAGAGATTGAAAATAATGAAGATTGTCGAATAGCATTGACCATTGAAGAATCTAAAGAAGAAGGTGAATGGTACATAGACAGTGGATGTTCTTCACACATGATCGAGGATCAAGACAAATTCATCAGCTTGAAGAGAAAGGGTGGCATTGTTGCATTTGAAGATGACTCATCTTCCAAAATAATTGAAAAAGGTGTAGTAGATCTTGGAAGAAAAAATGTAAAAGAAAAGAATATCCTATTGGTTGAAGACTTGAAGCATAATCTACTCAATGTTAGTAAAATGTGTGATCAAGGATATACTCTCACGTTTGAATCACAAAGATGAAAAATCAAAGAAGAAATTTCAGGAAGATTGGTTTCAACTCCAACAAGAAGACCAAGTAACATTTACGTCCTAAATACACGAAAAATATCCAAGCAAGAAAGATACCATAAAAGTGAAGTGTTAGTAAGTGTTATATGTTCAGGGGGAGAAACCCCAAAGAAGAGAGTTACTTTTTGTCATTAAACTCAGGGGGTGAATCCCTACCCTTTGCCATCGATGTCAAAGGGGGAGAGAAATTGGGATCATGATAAAAGGGGGAGTATGAGTGTTGCCATCAATGGCAAAGGGGGAGATTGTTGGAATATTGGTTGTTGTCATTGAAGTCAACCCTAGTCATTGGTTTTGGTTCGCAAGATTGATGAAGGTGTTTGGACATGAAGTACAATGCACATGCAAACACAAAACCCATGGATGAATAATATACATCATGGTGTTTCCGGTGGTAGGTGGCATGTCATGTGGATCCTCATGGTTGAGAAGAAATGAATTTTTGAAGATGACAAAGTGAATCGAAGAAGGAATTAGTACAGGTCGTCCCTGAAGATAATTAAAGAAAAGAATTACAAAATAAGAAAGTGTGAGGTCGGACATAATGTTAAAAAGAAGTGACATAAAGGGTATAAATAAATATCATTATACATTCATTTTAAACACATACAAGTCAAATTTCAGAGGAAATCTGAAGTAAAGAAGGTCGGATTTCAAGGGAGGATGAAGTCTTTTGGTGATGTGTTCTAAGATATGTTATTTACATGTCATCTTACCATTTTCTCTATAATTTGTTTTCTAGAAATATTCATATGGTGAAATTGGTATGGTATTGAGAAGACATATCTAGGTATCTGTGGTAAAAGTTTTAGCTCTTTATTCACTATACGTTTGGAGATAAACTCTGTGGAAGATAGGGTTTTTGACTAGTCTTGAAGCTAGTCA
This sequence comes from Picea mariana, assembly GCA_032191745.1. Classification (NCBI taxonomy): domain Eukaryota; kingdom Viridiplantae; phylum Streptophyta; class Pinopsida; order Pinales; family Pinaceae; genus Picea; species Picea mariana. The sequence goes on from JASDQU010737984.1 coordinate 93,733, forward strand.
TAAACATGGTGATGATTTAATGTAAAGTTTTATTATCTCTCATATATTCTTGGGTGGAAGGAAGGGGAAAAGATGGAGAGGTCAACCCTCTCTTGAGATTGGAGTATTGTATCTTCCTTTTGGATTTTTATCCCTCGCTTTATATTTGGAAGCTAGATCTACCTTTGGAAGTCATTACTTCCCTTGAACAATAACTATTGATTATTTCTCATATATTGTGCATGGTGTATTGTGGTGTATTGGTGTAACTCTTATACCATTGTTCATTGCTCATTGGATATAATTGAATGGTTTAAGTATAAGTTGGATTTTTTTTTTAATTATACTTGATACTGATTCACCGCCCTCTCAGTATCAACAGTGTCAATTATGTTATTTCTAATACTTCAAGTCCACCAAATTTAAGTGGTAGTAGTAGTAGTAGTAGTGGAAGTATAGAATTTGTTTCAGTTGTGTCACAACCAGGACCATCAAGGTTCATTCTGGTAGGATTTCCAAATACCTCTCTATCACCTGATACCTTGAATTTTGGGGTAAAGGTGATGAGGACGTTGAACATCATGAGTTTCTATGTGAATCCATATGGAGGTCTCATAGAACTTTAGATGCAAACGAGTTAGTTGAATTTTAGACTACCTTAAGAGGTCAGGCTCTAAAATGGCACATGAAGGCTATCGAGCAAGGGTGTCAAGGGAAATCCTTCAGCCTCTCCCAGGTGAATCATATATTTATAGCAGAATTTTGGTTACCTCAATAAAAAAAAAATTTCTCTGAGTTGCAAGAGATAAAATAGACGGATGGTGAGTCTGCATGGGAGTACAACTAGATGTTTAAATATGTGATAGGTAAATTAGAAAACCTTATCTATGAGGATCATCAGAGAGAATGGTTCATTAAAGGGTTGTTACTTTTGACACATATTCCTCCAACTCAACAAAGGATGTCCACTTTGGGATAATCACTCAAGAAGGATATGAAGATTGAGGATATGGTAGGTTATCCAGGGAACTTCAGAGTTATGAATCCTGCATAGGATGTTATTATTGTACAATTGTAGGGCCAAATATCTAGATTGACCAGAAAAATTCAAGAATTAACCCTTTTCAAAGTAGGTCGACCGAAATTTTGGTGTACAGGTTGTTACATGGAATCATGTGGCTAATAAGTGTCTGAGAATAAGGGATATAGGGCCTTATAATATAACTCCTATTCTAGTTGGGCTAGCAGGAGAAGTTGCAGAAGTTGTTGTTACAACGTCATTCGATGGGCCTGTTCAATACCATTCCTTCCCAAATAGTCAAGGAGGCCAGAGTACGAAGTATTGTGAGTTATGCAGAAGTCATGGGAATTCTCCAATGCATTGTCCAATTTTACATAAGTACACTCCTGTGTCGAATACCATGTATTGTGAGTTTTTTGGTTCACTGTCACAAAACACTAATTAGTGCAAAGCTATGGATGCACTTGTGGACATACTGGATTGATCTACATTCAAGGTCAACAAAGGACCTCAAGGAGTTGGAAGGAGTCGTGGAGGAGGAGGATATCAGGGATGATGAACTAGAGAAGGAGGATTGGTTCTCTACTACAATTTTGATGAGCAGGGACACTTGGAGAGAGACTATCCTCTTCCAATATGACCTTGGTGTGCTCATTGCAGTAATAACACCCATGCTACAAAAGAATGTCCATACCTTATTGTGAAATGGGAAGATCATACCAAGTAGAGAGATGCCAACCTGATAGATTATGAACCCATAACTATAGCTGACAGAGAAGGGCCTAATATTAATATTTTCACTAGAGGAGGTGTAAATGCATAAAGTCCACATCAAGTGAAAATAAAAAAGGAAATCTCTGAAAATACGAAGCATGAAACTATGCGAAAAAAAGAATTCTTTAAAAACACAGTTGGGATGTTTAAGTAGATCCAACTATATTCAACACTTGAGGTTGCAGACTCAAACTTTAATCCAAATCCCCAGAAGCCAAAGGTTGTGAGAGAGTCATCTGCTCAAGTAGATCACTTAGGAATAACACAAAAGGATGTTGATTTATGGATGCAACTATTTTTTGAAATATTGGATGATGAACAACTTACTATAAAGTTGTGGAATACAATCAAGTTGGATTTGGGAGCTAAAGGAAACCTAGAGGATTTTATTGCCACCAATATTCTAGCAAAGAATGCAAGTAGAATCTACAGAAGGAAATGAAGATTAGGAAAGGAGTTCAGGATGAATATCCACATCAATGACTATGAGATCATATATGTTATGTTATATTTGGGTTCTGATGTCAACATATTTCCAAAGAATACTTGCAAAGCAATGGGAAATCCCAATCTCATATACTCCCATATTTAGTTGTTGATGGAGAATTTGTACTACATCTATCATATGGGGAGGATGCAAAATGTTCAAGTAGACTTCGTTGGTGTCAAAACAGTAGTTGATTTTGATGTGATTGAGATAATGGGAGAGAAGGATCCTTACCCAAATATATTAGGCATTGATTGGGCCTGCGAAAAATGTGATGTAATCGATCTCAAAAAGGAAACTATGACCTTCGAATGTGACATGATGAAGGTTATTCAACCACTAGACTCATATCAAGGTCTACAATACACTAAACCAACTGATGATAATATGGAGGGAGATGTCCTAGACCAACTATATGCTCTTACTGCAGGAAAACAAGAATATTACATTAATCCAAATGCAGATGGATCTATAAGTTGGTGAAGCATTCAGTCATCGAATCAATATTTTGAAGCAACTTTTGACAATTGGCAACAAGAAAGGTATGAAAAATTCTCTAGGCATTGCACAACTATCAAAACAATAAGATGGATTGGAACATAAATTAAGGAATATACAACATATGATTGTACCTTAGATCTACATTGTTTTATCATTGACACGGAGGATAAGGTTGCAGTCAAATAGAGAATTTTGGCACTTGACATAGCCCTGAAGTCTTCTCCAGCCATGTGGTGGGATACTAACAAGGTCAATCTCTCTTCTTGGGATGAATTCAAGCTTGTTATACAACATCGGTTTCTTCTCCTCACGCAAGTACACCAACTTGGACAAGATCAATAGAAGAAGAGATAGATGTTACTCTTAGAGGTATATGATGGTTGGTCTAATCCAGTTGTAAACATTGAGCATTGCCTAAAAGTATGGAGAACTGTGAAACATCGGTTCTTACAATATATGTGGAAACATCAGTTCTTCCACTCTTTGGGAACAATTCCTAATTCCTGGTACATGCATGAGGAGACAAGAAGACAAGAAAATTGTTGGAAAACACTTCAGAATCAATTCTTCCACGACTTCTCATTTTCTAGTAAAACTATCGAAATCACAATCGTTCTTTATCAAATCAATTAAATATTGTTTAGTACTGAATTTAAGCCTAAATATCCACTTATAGTCTAATATGAGCATGAAAATTTGCTTGAGTATAGATGGTATCCATCCTCTGTAAGCATACCCATGGATTGTAGTAAAGTTGATAAGGACCTGAGTGATCCTAAGGAGTTGTAGGAGATACAAAATTTAAACTTTAAAGAATCCATAGGATCAAGAGAAGTCAAGGATACTATATTAGGTAACACCAACAACTCATACACTCAACCTATAAAGTTGCAAAAAGTAAATACTGGGAGTGAGGAGCATCCCAAGATGACATCTATAGGGGACTATTGGGATGAGAAAACAATGATAGAGATCTAGGATCTGTTGTAGGAGTATGAAGATCTGTTTCCTAAGATATTTTCAGAGATAAAGGGGTTTAAGGGATATTTAGGAGAAATGAGGATAGAATTAAAATCAGATTCTAATTCTGTCAAACACATACCATACCATCTGAATATGCGAGTTAAGGAGAAGGTTAAGAAAGAGATTCAAAAAATGTTAGCAACCCGTTTGATTTTCCCTATGGATGAGGCCGAGTGGATTAGTCCCATTGTGTTAGAGAGCAATAAGGGTACCAATGATATCAAATTTTGTGTTGACTACAGAAGCTTGAACTCAACTTGAATACATGATCATTTTCCAACTCTCTTCAGTGAAGAAGTATTAGATAAAGTGGTTGGAAAGGAAGAGTACTCCTTTATAGATGAATTCTTAGCTTACCATCGGGTTAGAATTGTGGAAGAGGATAAGAGAAATAATAATTTCACCATAGAATGGGGTTATTTTTCCTATAATGTTATGCCCTTTGGGCTGAAGAATGCCACAACTGTCTTCTCTAGAATAGTTATTGCTGCTTTATTTGACTTTACTCATAAGTTCCTTGAGGTATTTGTGGATTATTGGACCATGAAAAACCTATTGAAGGAGCACATAGGTTTACTATGGTTGATTTTTGATCATTACAGACATCTACATATTTATTTAAACTCGAAGAAGTGTATATTTTTTGCACCTTTTGGAAATATTCTAGGACATATAGTATGCAAGGAAGGATTTTTGGTTGATCCTATAAAATTTGTTGTGATACTGAATATGCCTCCTCCTATGACTGCCAAATAGTTTCAGCCAACATTGGGTCAAATCAGATATTATCACATGTTTATCAAGAATTATGCAAGCATAACTTCCCCATTCGAGAAGTTGTTGAAGAAGGTTGAAGCCTTCAATTGGAAGCTAGAGTGCGATAAAGCCTTTGACACCCTCAAATATAAGTTGATTACTTCCTCTATTCTCATATATATGAATTATAATATGGAATTGCATGCTCACATCAATGCTTCGGACATTTCTTTAGGTGTAATCATTGTGCAACATTGTTGGTTATTATCCTTCTCTAACTAATTCTTGGGCTGACACAGGATCAAATATGAACAAGCTTCCAACAAATCCCTCTAAAAATATTGGCCCTCCTAGTAAACCAAAAGGAAACACAACACACAAGTGTACTGCACAGTCTCACCCGAGATAGTTTTATGGGTGACTGTGATGCTCAGATGCTTGTAGTATTGGGAAAAGTGGGGATTTGGGATTTACTTTCCTCTTCTTAAGCCTTGATCCAGTGATTCTTCTTATTATTCTTAGGATCCATTCATCTATTAAGTTTATGCATGCATTCTAACATATATAACCCAGAAAATATCTCACGAAATTATTCATCCATAAAATAAATAATTACAAAAAGTAATTATGCAATCAACACATTACATAACATAGGTGTTACCTCGGTTCACTCCTATTGGGATATGTCCACAAAGATTTGTCTTCTTGGGCTCTTTCATTATGGTTCTAAAATATATGGCGTCACGCACACTACAAATCCATTCATACAATTAAAAAACAAACTCCACGATCTTTGTGAGGCTGACTAGATCGCACCAGGCTCCTCGGTCTGCTATCTAACCCTCAAGGTATAGCTACTTTTCTCTCCTACAGCTCAACAACTTACAAAAATGGTATCAGATGGTAGAACCTCTGAACTAGGCCTCCTAGGTACATATTTATAGTAATACTCAAATTCTTAGCAGTTACAGTTTCTTTCAAAAACCTTAACCCTAATGTAGTTAGGTTTTCCTACATGCACTCCTTGCATGATTTCCTCGCACGTGCTACTTTTCCATCCCACCTTCATTTTCCAATTCTGGGATTTATCCTCCAAAATTAGTATTTCCTTGAAATAGGCATGTTCCCAAAAAGCCCCCAACACTCACATGTGGCTCATCCTAAGCCACCTAGGCATTGTACGCTCCTTGAACCACCTCTGCTATGTTGTGGAACTTGTCTGCAAGTTCCCTTCCTCTTGCATGGACCTGTGCTCTTCCTGTCAGTGCCTCTACTGACTGTATTATGATCTCCTCCCAGATCATTGATGCACCCTTTGTTTATTCCTACGCCATATTCCTCTTTTCATCCTCCAATTGCATGATCAACTGCGCTACTTGCTCCTCAAGTGGCTCTACTTCTTCCTGTCTCTCTTGTTTTTGCCTTTGCGCAGCATTCAAATCTACCTGCAACTTCTTCAAGTCCTGAATAGCTCTCAAGAATTCTGTGATGATTATCATTTTCTGTCAGTTCTTGATCTCTTTCATGGCTACACTTATCCTTTCCTCCTCTTGGTCCCACGATTAGACCTCCTCATCCTCATTTAGTGCTTTCCAGAGCTACGTCGCTCTATCAAACAATCTTGTTGTTGTGTTGACTTGTTCCTCTATTGTTGCCATTTAGAGTGAATTTTCTTGTTTCCTTTGCTCTCTCACCTTGGGAGGATTTGTAGGAGTCATTATTTCTTTTAATTCCTCAATATCTTGCCTATAGTGTTCAATGGTTTTGGAAATAAGAATGAGTTTCTCCTCGGCGATTGTGTTCTCTGCCTGTGCACTTTTAGGGATGTGATTGTACACCGCTGTCACATGTTGTTCGATTCTATATGTGTGCTCCTTTTCTTCCTTGTTTTTGAACTTGAGCTATTCGATCACCAAAGCCAAGGCTTCCTTTCCATATTTGTCTCCTACAGTTCTGTTGCATCTGTTCTGGCACATGATTATACCTCATGTGCAACACCGACTTGGATCCTGTACAATGCCTTGGTAGGTATTCTTGATAATACAAAATATACCTATGCCAGATCCTTCAATGTTGTTTGTTTTGCAGTTTCATCCATTTACAACATATTAGTTGTTATCCTGAAACTTGGACTCGCTTGGGTAATTTTCTGAACTGTGTCCTCCTTGCTCGATGTAGTCCTTGTCACTATTGTTACTTCTCCGAGGAAGGATTCAGATCCCATTTCAGGCCTTTGTGCTGACCTGGTCTTCTTGAGGACTTGATTTATTCCTTCCAATTCTTATTTTATTTTTCCTCTCTGGTGTTGGGATTCTTCAAAATCTTCCATTGCGTGGTCCTGCACCCTTTCTTCCATGAGGTCTGCATCATCCTCAGTGATAGTGTATTCTAGCAGTTGTTTGTGAACTTTCTCCTTCTTGAAAGACCCTAATGTATGTATTATTGGCCTCTTAGAGGGGTCTGTATCTTATGGAGTGGATGCCAAGGGGGTTTCTTGTGTCACAGTGGCCCCCGCTCCTTGTTCTTTCTGTCTCGGGGCAGTGTCCTTTTGTTTTGTTTGTTTATTCTTCTTCGTCGCACTCCCCTTCTACTGCTGTGCTGACTTGTGACTGTGTTTCCCCAACTTCATCGACCTTTTGGGCGCAACAATGTCTACCTTTGTACCCTTAGGAAATTCTTGATTCAGAACTAGAATCCTCCAGTCATCATGCCAATCCCTAATTACCATTTCTATGTCATGTTCAGTGACGTAGTATCTCAGTTGTAGCCATTTCTTCTCTGGATCCTTGTGTGCTTGGATCCACATATTATTCCTTGTCACTATGAAGGTGGCTATGTCCCTATATTGTGTGACCACGTCTGGACTAATCCTCCAAGTGTTCACAACACTCTCCTGTATCTCGCTAAAGTACCTGAAAAAGGTAAATGTGTTAGCAGTTCGATGCTTGGGGTCTGAATTTCTCCCCAATTATGTGTACCATGACGTACAACAACGACCTATATATTCAAAAAAATGAGAGTACAGGGGCTCCCTCCACCCCATTAATGCGATCAAAATGAGTAGCCATGAATAGTCGAACTCTTTTCCCAAGTCCTATGCATATTTGCAGTCTTTGAAGAACAAGTTTAATAGATACGGGGCCCAATTGAGTGTAGTTCTAGTAGCACACTACGCTGCAGCTGTGATGACCTCGTCATGGAATTCCTCCTTGCGACATTTCCTAAGAATTTTGCAGGACATGAGTTTGGTGGCCATCCTCATTGTTCCATCGTTGATCCTCTTGATTATGATCCCATGCAAACCCCACTTTGTGCCATAAGTTTTCTTCATCTCCTCAGACATGGCTTTCTCCTTTTATTTTTCATCTAGGTACTGCGTTGGGTTCTCACCCATTGATGGAAGACCTGTGATGAGGGAAATAAGATCCATGTCTATTGAGACAGGTTATTCCAACCATAAGAATCCTCCATGGAGGACTTCCATCAACTGCTTGACGCAGTTGTTTACTTCTTTTCCCCTTCCAAAATGGGGAATTTTGAACATATTCAGAATCCTTGTGTTGGCCAAGCTGACTGCCCATGGTTTCGGTTGTAGGATTCGGTCTCCAAAGGGGCATGTCCCTATGCTATCCAGGTATAGCTGTTGTGCAAAATTGGGGAATTTTCCAGCATCAACCACAGTTTGGTCTGAATATCTCAACTTCTCCACACATCCCATAAGTGTTGGCATGGTTTGTACGCCCTCTGGAATGCACAGTAGTATGATGGATGTGTCGGGCTATATGTGCAGGGATCGTGCCATGGGTTTTTTTCCCTTTCTTCTTGGTGGCTGACTTGAGGTCCAAACCTCCATCTGTCTCTTTTCCATGCCAGAGCCTAGTTGGCTGGTAATGTCTTCCACCAGACCCTGTTGTTGCTCCACAGACCCTACTTTGGGTGGTCTTGGACTTCTTCGACCCTACCAGGCACTATCAAGACTAGATCTCCCTCCTTGAAACTATTCCTCTTGATATGTGTGTCATGCCAAGCTTTGTCTCTTGCTTTCTATACTTCTTGATGAAATCCTGCTAGAATCTTATCCTCCTCCATCTCCATAAGTTGATTCAAACTCTCCTTCACTATGCCTATTTCTTTCATGTTGGTGATTGATGCTGCACACAAAATGGGTACAGGGAATTCCAACTACTTCTTTACCATACACTAACCTGAATGGTGTTTTTCCTGTCAACTTCTTACATGTGGTATTGTATGCCCATAGTAATGTTGGTATTTTCAAGTCCCAATCATCCCTGTTGACATTGGAAATTTTTGTTAGAGAATTCTCTAGGATATTATTGAAGGATTCTATTGTTCCATTTGCTTAAGGATGGTATGGTGTTCTCTTTTGATGATAGACTTCAAAATCCTTAGCCATAGGCTTGATAGTGTTTATGATAAAGTGAGTTCCTTGGTCACTCATCAAAATTCTTGGACAACCAAATCTAATGATCACTTGATCAAACAAGAAATGTGTTGTTGTCTCTACATTGCACTCTTTTAATGGTGTTGCTTCTTCCCATATTGTTAAGTATTCTATTGTAGTAATGATATATCTTGCTCCTGACCATTTTTCTAGTGGATTAATTGGTCCCACAAACTCTATTGCCCATTTTTCAAATACCTACAAAGTTACTTGTGGTATTAGGGGCATCTCATCCCTTCTATTAGGTTTACCAACCCTCTGAAAGACATCAAATATTTGGAAATATTCCTTAGCATCTCTGTGAATTGTTGTCAACCATAGTCCTATGCGCAATACCTTCTACGCAGTATCTTTTCCTGCATAATGTCCTCCAGTTATTCCCTCATGAGATTTTGCGAAAATGCTAAGCCTTTCATTTTCTAGTAGGCATCTTCTCAAAATGTTATCTGTGCCCATTTTGTATAAGTCTCTTGCAATCACTTGATAGTTTGCAGATCTGACTACTAGATTCTTCCTCTATATAGTGTTAAACTCTTGTGGTGCAATCCTTATACTCAAGTATTCAATAATATCAACAAAATATTCATTGACTATTTGGATTGAAAATAACTGCGCATCAGGGAAGTTTTCTTCCAAGTTGGTAGGTTCTTCTCCATTCGTTACCCTTGATAGGTGATTAGATCCTGCATTCAACTTCCCTGGTTTCACTATCAATTCAAAATCATATTCCTCAAATAACAGTAGCCATGTACAGATCCTCCCCCTCAACACTGGCTTGTTGACTAGGTATTTGAGGGTTGAATGATTCGTGAACATATTAAAGTGTTTTCCCAATAAGTAATGTCTAAAATTATGAAGTGCATAGACCATTGCTAGACCTTCTCATTCTGTATTGTTGTAGTTCTTCTCTGATTCAGACAATTTTTTTCTTGCAAATTCTGTAGAATGATCCAAATCCCCTACTCCCGGCTATGCCAAAATTGCTCCAAGTGCTATAGTTGATGCATCTACATGCACATGGAATGTATTTTCCCAATATGGGAATACTAGAATAGGTGTTGTTGTCATCTTTTCTATTAGGGTGTCCAAACCTTGTTGACAATCCTCATTCCACTGGAATTTAGTATCCTTATTTAATAGTTTGTCCATTGGCACAATGATCTGCGCATACCCTTTTATAATTTTTTTGTAGTAACCTATATGTCCCAATGTTGCACTCAACTGGTGCATTGATTTTGGTGGTGGTAAATTGGCAATCACTGCAATCTTGGAAAGATCTACTAGAAATCCTTGTTTTCACACTATGTGTCCCAACAATATTCTAAAAGGTGTCCCAAAGATACACTTCATAATATTCAATGATATTTTACACTGCCTACATCTTCCCAACATCAACCTTAACACTTCTAGATGATCTTTTAATAGAATGTATACAGTCCAATCGTCCAGATATACTTCTAAACAATGATGTATGAACTCATTATAATAAACTATTACTACCCTTGAAAATATAGCTGGTGCATTCTTCATCCCAAAAGGAATGACTGTGTATTGATCCCCATTCCGTGGAAAAAATAGTCTTGTACATGTCTTTTGGAGCTATCTTGATCTGATCGTAACCTGAGAATCCATTTGTAAATGAGTATGCCTCCTATCCTCCCACATTCTCTAATACCTCATCTCTGAAACGGGTGGGAAAAGGGTCATGTAGGCAATAATCATTTAGTTTCCTCAAGTCTACACAAATCCTTATCCCCCCTTGTTTCTTTTCTTACACTACCATAGGGCTTAACCATTTTGATTCCTCCACTGGTTCTATGATACCAGCTTCTAGCATTCTGTCAATTTCTTCTTTCACTTTCTGCTTATATATTGGAGTTAGTCTATACGGTCTATGTCTGACGGATCTAGCATAAGGTTTGAGAGGTATCTTCATCTCTCCTACATCTCCTGCTATGCCTTTCATCTCTATAAATGTTGTTGGGAACAATTCATTATATTGTTGTAGTAACTCTTTCCACTTTTTGTTCATCCCAGTAGTCTCCAATACTTGCCATTTTAGGTTTATCTGTGTCCCAATATTAACTTTCTTCACTTTTATAGGTGCAACAAATACTTTTGATTCAAAATATGTACCTTCCACCTCTCATTCTCCATCAATTTCTGTAATTTGAATATTGCACAGGTCATCTTCACCTGGTGCTTCTTCTTCCACATGATAGCATGACAGTAGTTCCTTGACTATATGTCTGTGTTGTTGTTGATATTCTGTAATGAGTTCAACTTATGGTTCAATAATAAATATCGCCCCTCTGATTTGTTTGAGTGTTGCATCAATGTTGGGTTTCTCATGTTCGAATGAGAAAGTTACTATAAAATTTTGTTGTAATGTTATCCATTCTACAGTGCCTCTACGCAATTCCTGGTCTACATACCATTTTTCTGGAATTTGTTCTAATGTATGTATGAAGTGATGAGGCCATTCCTCTGGTGGTGTCATCCTCCATAGTGTTATGCATCTCTCCAATTGTTCTTCTTGTGTCCCATGTCTATCATATCTCTACATCTTATTTATCCCCTTCTCTGCACTGAATCTAATATGTAGTAGTCCCTTACATTGGTACCAGTCCTTAACTATTTATTTGTGCGCACTCCACCATCTTGCAGGTGTTTCCTTGAGTGCAATGTCCATGGATAAGATCCTCTTATTCTCTAACACTTCATCTTCGTATCTTGTTAGGAATTCTTCTAAGTCATTTATACCATGGAAACTGGGAGGTTATCTTATCTTAGTATACACCCATCTTATCGCACAGTCTATTCTTGTGCACCTTCTCGTGGAGACTTCATGTAATCTCTGCTACCAATTCTCCAAGTCTGTATCTAAGTCATAAGCACATGATGTGATGATCCTCCAATTGAGTACCCCATCTGTAGTTGGATTAACATAATCTTCTTCTCGCACGGTGGTTCTGTATAACTGGTTGATTTCCTCCATACCTCAGCAAGTGGGCTCTACAAACCTTTCTACTTTAGATGGCTCTAGTGGCACAATGAATCTGTACTCTCCTGATTAGAATGTCATCTTCCTTGTCTTCAAGTTGATTATGGCATGGTTATGAAATTCCCAATCTAGGCCAAGCAATGTTGGATAAGTTGTTGTGCCATCCATTATTTCTATCAATTCAAAGTATTCCTTAGTGCACACTCCATCCAGATCTACTGTCACACCTTTTAGCCTTCCAATTGGAATAAATCTATGTTGGTTTGCTAGTTTTAGCTGGAAAAGTGAGTAGCCTAATTTGGGCTCTCCCATACATTGCCATGTCTTCTTAGGTAATACATTGACCTCAAAGACTAAGTCCAATATAATGTCTCCCATATTGAAATCCCCAATGTTAACATTCAATCTGGATTCCCTTCTTGCCCTTATTCTTGAATGGAGGTGATTGATTGTCTTCTTCTCTAACTTCCCCTCTACCTCTTTGTTACATCTTTCTAACATATTTTTCAACACTTTAACAGATGATGGATTATTCAGTAGCTTAACAAAGGATTACAGAAAAGTCTTTATGGTACTTACCTTCTCTACAACTTGTGTTTCATTGGTGTGGTCCATTGAGGAGGGAATTTTGTACATTGGTATGTTCTGAGTGTACTGCGTGGTTGATGTATATGCAACATCTTGTGTGAGGAACTCCTTCCTATACTCCTTGAATTCTTTTTTTTCTTTCCCTGCGTCGAACTATTTTTGTGGTTCAATATTCTTCTTCACCCATTGGTGTTGCTCTAGATCTTGTCTTACTATGTCAAATATTGTCTTAACTCCTCCATGTGTGACTATGTTGATGTTCCTCCCATCATCTATGGATTCTGTAGAAATCCACTGTACATTCTGATTGTTGTGATTTCTCTTTTCTTGATTTTTTCCCAATAATGTTGGATAGTCCTCTGTATCATGGTCTGTTGTGTGACAATACATGTATGTCGCAGGTGGAAGTGGACATTCTCTTGCATAATGTCCTAGCTATTGCCATTTATGACATAATAATGGACCTCTACCTCTTCCAAATATTACTCTACCTTGTCCTCCACCTCTGTATCCACCTCAATCTCCTTGTGGTGTGTTGTATTGAGGTCCCTGATTATACCGCGCAAGGTTATACTAAGGTTGCACAATGTTATACTGCAGATGTGCAGTGTTGTAATGTTGTTTCAAATTATTATATGGAGGTGGTACCTGGTTGAAATATGGTGCAACTTTCCGTGCCATCATCTCTTCTTGCACCCTATAAGTATCTTAAGTTATTTCCCTCATCAGATCCATTGTCCTACAATCTTTGTCATCATGACCCACTGATTTGAAAAGTTGCAGTATGAGCTCTTGGGTACTATTTGATACTTTTGCATCATTTGAAAATGATATGGATCATGTCCATGTGTTTTACAGATCTCTTACCATGGTCCTCCTATTGGCAAAGGGTTTGGTATCCCTTTTTCCATGTACTTCGCGAAAGTTGGGAACTCATTCTTGTGATGTCCTTTTGTCCCGCATGTGGTAAACCAAACAGATTCTCTTTTCTCTTTGATATTATTCTGGTTTAGCTTAAATGTGAGGTTCTTTATATTCTCCTTCAGCTCCTCTATTGCTATATTTTTCATCTGATACAAGTTCTCTTCTAGTTTTAGTGCTTCTTGTAGAGCCTTTTTCTGAGTTTGAAACTTATGTTCCCTCAAAGGGTATTTCATATGTGGTAATAGTGATTTCACAAAGATATGTCTATGATGCATATTAGTCATGACATACTTTATCTTACATTTAATATGTTTAAACCTCTGATCATTCTCCCAAACAGACTCACCTGGTTTCTGCCTGATTTCAATCATCTTATTCATGTACTGATTCTTTGATCTAGGCTTGTGAAACTCATTTATTAGTAGCTTCTTGACATCTACAATCATCCTTGTTGTTCCCGGTGGTATGTTTATATCTAAGCTCATGTACCAATCCAGTGCGCGGTCTCTTAGTGTGATAGATAACTGCGTAAGTTTTGTATCCTCATCTGTAATATGGTTTTCTTCCCAGATCTTCTCACAGATGAACATTTTCTTTTCAAGGTCCTCAGATGCCTCTCCCTTGAATTCGGGTAACGTGACGGTGGGATCATGTCATTCCATTTTGAACAATGATGAACTATGACCTCCACATGGTGTAGATACTTGACTACTACTTTTTGAACTGGCTCCTCCAATTGCTGCTTCTTTATTGGGTGCACTTCCTGTTGTCTTTCTTCCAATAAAATTCAGTTGTCTAAACGATGGTGTTCTTTCTAGTGTATTAGTTGCACATGGGGTTATCAGTTCCACACTAACACTGATATAGATAGGAGTGTTTCCTTCTGCTCCTTCCCTTGGACATATTGTCTTCCTTTAATATGTTGCGCGTAGGATTTCCTTAATATGCTCCACATCCCAAAGATCCTCTACCTCTTCTTCATCACTTTCCAAGCCTCTCTATCTACTATGGATCTCTTCTTATTGTTCATGTTATATTGGTATGGTACTCCACTACGTGTTTTTCCAGCTATTTCCATGATCTTCTTGATCTGATCTTCATCCATCATGATTGGGTCCAAGGTCTCCTCCTTCTTTCCTTTGTCCCTCTCTTCCTCCATTTGTCTAGCTCTTATCAGTGCTTCCCCCATGCACGCAGGGAAGTTTAGTTGTCTTCTTCCATAGTCATCACGCCTTTGTTATACAAAAATATCTTGATTGAAGTATAGAGCAATCTGATATACCTACCTCTAGATCTTTTTAGGAAGTCTTTTTCTATTTCCTTGTAAGACTTCCCAATATCTACTACAAATTTGTTGTTAACTTGTTGTAATTACATGATTTCCATAGGATTACACTCAAGCTGTCTAATTCGATTCGTAGGGTGGTTGTCTTTCAACCTCAATAGCCACTCCTGCAACACATGCGGGAAATCACAGAAAAAGACCTCATGTAAGTCGTTAAACATGTACTTGTCCAGATATTTGCATGGTGTTAATTTAGGGTTTCCATTATTCTTCTGTGCAAACTCAAGCTCCTTTGTTTTCAACCAGCTTTCAATCTCTACCTTTGTTGGATTCCATGGTATGAACATTCATTTTTATACCTTCATTCTCTTTGTGATTCTTTCACGGATCCCACTCAATCAATCCCATGTATATCCAGCCGGAAACATAACCATTTGTTGGTTATTATCTTTCTCTAACTACTTCTTGGGCTGAACCAGGTTCATATCTGAACAAGATTCAAACAAATCCCTCTAAAACTATCGACCCTCTTGGTAAACCATAAGACAACACAACACACAAGTGTACTACATAGTCTTTCCTGAGATAGTTCTATGGGTGACTACAATGCTCATATGATTGCAGTCTTGGGAAAAGTGGGGATCTGGGATTTCCTTTCCTCTTCTTAAGCCTTGATCTGATGGTTCTTCTTATTATTTTTAGGATCCATTCATCTATTAATTTTATGCATATGCATTCTAATAGATCTAACCTAGAAACAATCTCACATAATTATTCATCCATCAACTAAATACTTACATAAAGTAATTATGAAATCAACACATCACATAGCATAGGTGTTACCATGGTTCACCCCCTCCTGGGCTACGTCCAAAAAGATCTGGCTTCTCATGATCTTGTATTATGGTTCTGCAATATATGGCATTGCACACACTACAACTTTGTTCATACAATCACAAAACAGACTCCACAACCTTTGTGAGGTTGACTATACTGCACCCGGATCCTTAGTCTGTGATCTAACCCTCAAGGTCTAACTACGTTTCTCTCCTACATATCAACAACTTACAAAAATTGTATCACATCTTACAATAGTTCCCTTGGCTATGTAGAATAATATTTCCAACTCTCTAAAATGGAAGAACCCCTGCCCTAGGCCTCCTAGGTACATATTTATAGTAGTCCTCAACTTCTTAGACATTACAATTTCTTTCAAAAACCCTAACCCTAACGCAGTTAGGTTTTCCTGCGTGTGCGCCTTGCATGCTTTCCTCGCACATGTTTCTTTTTCTTCTTGATGTCTTTTTCTAATTCTGGGTTTTATCCTTCAAAATTAGTATTTCTTCAAAATAGGCTTGTGCCAAACAAACATGGTGAAGGGAATATGGATCATTCTATCTACGCTTCTAGCACGAAGCTCTCTCAGGTCGAGCACAAATACACTAATACTTAGAGGGAAGGTTTGGAAATGGTTTATTCTTTACATAAATTTAGACATTATTTGATAGGAGGCTATTTTAAATTATTTATGTATCATTGAGCTATGAAATATTTGGTCAATAATCACGTGTTAGAATGTATAATGTTTCACTACTTTTTGTTGTTTCATGAATTTGGCTTTGAAGTCATTGTCAAGCCAGGAAAATTAAATGTTGGCCCTGATCATCTATCTCAATTAGAATCAGGAAAAAGTGGTGGAGCTATAGATGATTAGATCCCAAATGTATATATTTTTAATATTGAGGCTATCGTTGATTAGCTTTCATACATTGCATTGTTTCTCACTATTGGTACTATGCTTGATGGGTATTTGTCAACTAAAAAGAATCACCTGGTGGTCTGTGCTTAACACTATCAATTGATTGTAGGATAGTTATATAAGATGGGATTGGAAAAAATCCTTTGATGATGTGTACTTGATCATGAGAGGCCAAATATCTTGTGGGAATGCCACAACAAAATTGTGGGAGGAAACATCCGAGGGAAAGTGACTTCCCAGAAGATACTACAAGCGGGGTTATGGTGCCCAATTGTCTTCAAATATTCCAAATATTATACTAGGGCTTGTGATGTTTGTCAGAGGGTTGGTAAAACATCGCACAAGGATGAGTTTCTCTTACATCATGTCCAGGATATTCAAGCATTTGAAAAATGGGCATTTTATTTCATAGGCACAATCAATCCACCCACCAAGCACTTGAACACAAGGTATATTATCATTTCTACTGACTATCTCACCTGATGAGCTGGACTTGAACCAGTATGAGATTGCTACACATATACTATGGCCAAGTTTATTTTTGAGAACATCATCACTCTGTTTGGATTTTCTTGGATTTTAACCATTGATCAAGGTGCACATTTCATCAGTGAGACTATATCCACTCTCACCCACAAGTTCCTAATTCAACATCACAAAAGTAGCTTGTATCATCCACACAAAAATGGTTCAGTCAAAGCATTTAACAAGATTCTTGAGAGAGGGTTAACCAAGGTATGTTGTGCCAATAGAGATGACTAGGATGAAAAGGTTCTAACAATAATATGGGTTTACATTACTACTAAAAATAATTTTCATAAGTATACTCCATTCCAATTGGTTTATGGAAGAGAAGCAGTCGTCCCAACCGAGTTTATCACCCCGAGATTATATATTGTGAACCTAACTCATATGATAGATGATGAATAAGTTGCAAAATGGGGCATAGAGTTGTTGGAATTGGATGAACCTAAATTTCTAGTAGATTTTCATCAAACTATGGAAACATCTAGGTAGAAGGCTTGGAATGACATGCATATTAAGACTAAGTATTTTTCTTAAATTTATCAAGTTCTATTGTACGGTATCAAACACACCTAGAGAAACTACAAACTCATTGGCTTGGACACTTCATCGTTGTGGAATTTTAGTTCTATGAAGATGTTAGAATGACACAACTAAATGGAATTTTTCCCAATAAGAGAAGTTTCATAGCACTCCTACCACCAGGAGTGACTACAATAGGTAGGATTTTCAGTTGATTTGTTGTTTCCCTTTTTTCATCAATAAAATCATGACATGTCCAACTATCACTTGTACTAGAGTCTAGTTTTCATTGTCATTTTTTCCAGCCCATATCTCACCTTTGTGGTCAGGAAGGTCTATGTCAAATCTTTTGGTATTTAGTATCTTCCAATTCTGAAATCCATGCCATGTCGATGTCACTTTGTTCATTAAATTTTGTTGGTACCTTTTTATTTATCATCCCATCGTTACCAATCCGAGTCATTTAGAGCCCCAACGACTGCCAATACCTTTTATGGTTAATCGGTGGTACGTTAATTAATTTTCCATTCACCTAGATGTCCCGCTAACATTATTGTTGATTGTGCCCTTTATTACCCAAATCACTAAATAAATATTTCCTTTATTAATGACCATGTATGTTTTTAATGGCGCATTAATATATACATTTTCTATATTTATTACATGTCCATGTGTGTCCTACGTCAGCTTCCTCATTACTCTCTATAAACGTGTGCTCTCCTCCCACTCAGTTCATTACCTTATAGTATGTTGTTTTAATTTATCACTCTGGAGCCCCTCAAGAATTCTGTGAGCCCACACTAGCACCCATGCATCGCAGTTTCCTTTGTTTATCAGTGTAGTTCTACTAGTATGGTTCACATTTATGGATGGGGAGTCCTTCCAATAGTATTTGTTCCAACGAAATTCATTGATTGACGAGTTGAAGTTATGGGTGATATTCATGGAAAAATAGATAAAACTCGGCTGCTCGACATTGAACTCACAGATGCCTCACAGTACCCTCAGATGACTATTCAAATATTCTTGGATTGTTCAACCTTGTCGATAATTGAATTGCAGTGAGAGTGGAAAACATCCTTCCTACGTTTTTGAACTTGTGTTACCTCCCTCTGTTTGGAACTACTGGAAAATGTGCAGGTTGCACAATATTCCTAATTATCCACATGCACAATGGTGCCTTATGGTTGGATAAGGCCTATCCAATCCATGTGGATGGCATTCATAAGATGACTGGATTATCCATGGAGGCACAAAACATAACACAAGGCTTCCAGGGGTTAGGGAAGCATGGACACAAGAAGGGATAAATTAACCTCTATGACAAATATGGAACCAAGTGAGGAGGTCCTAAAGCACTCATTGAGTCAATCAACGATGAGAAGGTTCATCGTGCCTGCTATTTTATTGAAGGAAAGGTCATGAAGAATCACTCTCAGGGTGAATGTATGCTCGATGAGGCATCAGTGGATGAGTTCTGCAAAATAGGCACACCACTCAATTGGTGTAAATATTTGCTGACAAAAATGCTGCAAGCATGTGATGTTGTAAGTGAGAGAGCCACCTACTTCATCTACAATTATGTGTTGGTCTCTTTTGCAATGTGGAAATGGAAGGAACCAATAGGGTACACACTGTCATATGACCCTCACACCAATATTTCTAATCTCTTCAACCCCTAACACATTCTCACTACTAGCGCTCATGCCAAAGACCATGTCGTTTCTTTTTTGCAATTGAACAATGACCTCCTCATCACTACACAGAGGTCAAGGATTACACAACCACTCTTAAATTGACATACTCACAACATATGGTTCGACATGACCTGAAATATTATACTTTTATGACCTTGAGGTTCTACTCCAACACTGTTTCAAATGACCCCATTGCCATTTTATCTAAACGAGGCCATTTTGGAGAAGGAAGTCAATACATGGAAGTAATTCACCAGATAAAAGAAGAAATTAGGTGTCTCATACACCATTCCTTTCATATCACAATGTCCAACTCTTACACATAAATATTGCATAGACCCAAGAATGAACTCGTTAAAGAGAGAGTGGATGCCCTTTGGTTCTGAGGAAGAATTCAACGAAGGAGAATAGGAGACATTACCTAGGAAAATTCTTCTCTCGTTCCCATCAATCCCTGATGATACCACAATATCTGGTAAGAATTTACACAGATTCGTTGTTGCTTCTTTTCCCATTAAGAAAACATGCACTAGCTCTCCGTCCACATCCATCACAGATACCATCATCATTGAGGCCATCCCTTTTTATTCCCTTCCCCCTCTGATTCGTACTACCACCCCCATCCCATCCTCTATTCCCATTATCACTATTTTGGATGATCCCCTAGTAAAAACCCACCCCACTCCCATCAAAGTGGAGTTGAATCATCCAATACCTATTTTAGTTGCAACAACCCCATCCACCACTCCATCATTCCCTTCCCAATCACATTTTGATACCTCTGGACTAGAGTTTATGAACCCCTTCGTTACAACCATCGACACTGCCATCCCCATTACACCCCTCTTTTTCCAGGTTTTGTAGGTTAAGGTATCACTTGACACCTCGACTGAAGCTCTACTCTCTTTAGGGTTTGAGAAATCCATTGAAGTGCTAGAATAAATGAGTCAAGATCCTCCTGAGAACTTTAGGGATACCCAGGAAGGAAATCATTCAGATCACAGTTCAATCTCCATGAAATAATAGTTTTCACCTATGCTGTAAGATCCATAACAATGTCACACAATACTTGAGTTGTTTCTATAACATGTAGATGTGATTAGGATGCTTCCTCACGAGGTCCAGGACAAGATTGCACGCAGTATCCGTTCTACTTTTCCTTGTCCTGGTGATGTTGGCATCCCTAGTATGTATGAATGTTCTGTCGCTAGTTGCCAACCAATTGCTTCAAGGTTTCCCATTGATCCATATCTCACCAGCGAAGAGCTCACAAATTTGTCCACAACACATATCTTGCACCTTGTTCGATCCTCCACTAATCAACCTGAAAAATAAATTACTTTGATTGAGAAAAAAAATGAATAGCTCACACAACAAACCCAAAAGTTGTGACAGGACACAATTGCAGTGTCATCATATAGGGATCATGAGGATGGCTTCCACACACTGGCCAAGTCTAGTGTGGCAATCGTTTCATACAATTTTCTCTAGGTATGGCCAATACTCCAATAGATTTCTCTTGAGGATATTACAGTTGAGGAATGGTCGCAGTTAGCGGGGAGAATAAAGACTCTATAAAAACAACTTGAAGACATTTTTCTTAAGGAGTAGGATCAACCTAAGGCCATGATTGAGAATATCACTCAAGTCATTGATGAGGGAGACACAATTCACTCTTCCCTTCATTGTCAGGCTAGTGAGTGCAGTCAGTTGTTCGTGATGGTGAATGATTGGGTCTATATTTTAGATAAGAGGAACAAGATGATAGAATATCTTCGGTTTCAAATCCAACATATGAACAAGGAGGATTAATAAATCATTGACCCCATATCGTAGATGGAAAATTTTGCAGAGATCGAAGAAGTTGATGAGTGAATTGACGAAATGTATGAGGCCACTCGAGCTACAAAGAAAGAAATCATGGATTTTAGGCCTACAGTTCAAGATACCTACGTCAAGGTGTGACAATTATATTTGATTAAAATGAGTGAGTGGAAGAAAATGATGGCCACTAAGCCTGCAGAGCCCAATGTTGTAGTTGCAAAGGAATTCATTCCAAGAGCTTCCATTTTGGTGCGGAAATGGTGGGAGATTCCGCTAGAAAGTAGTATAGGTCATCCCCGAGTTGGGCTCTCTATTTTAATGGAGCCCAAGTAAGAAATAAGAAGGTTTATTAAGGGTGAGTCAATGGTTGTGGTCAAGATCTGTTGGGCTCTCCGTTTTTGGAAATGATGATATTTTGGAAAAAACGTTGCATGTCAGTGGAAGATTCAAAATGGTGGAAAATAGTTAGATGAATGAAAAGATAACTAAAAGTGTAACAATAGTGAAAAATATCCAAAAGATCCATGCTCCAACTAAACGAGCAATGAAAAAGGCCAAGAGCACTGAGCGCTAGCAGGGAAAATCCAAAGAAGTAGCGGATTACATAATCTAAGAAATGGCCAAGGAAAATATATAAATATGGAGCTATGTAACGGGAAAAAGGGTTTGTATTGAGTCAATCTTGGCAAGATATTGTAATGGTCTTTTTTGGGTACATTGTGCTTGCGCAGTCGAATATTGAGTCTGTAATGGGAATCTATGGGTTAGATATTGTTGCACATACTGATGCACGAGTCATGGAGACCTATTGTAAGACAATCAATGATATTGTTGATAATATAATGAAATGTTTTGGGCTGTAAAATTTCTTGTTGTAATGTTATGATATGATGTGCATGAACCTGTGTTTTTGTCACATAATTACTTTTTTCTAATATGATTACTTCTTTCTTGTTTGGTTAGTAGTCAATCATTTTTTGTGCATTTCTTTGGGATCTACGTTATGGCTTTGATTGATGTTAATCTAAATATGATGTTTCATTCTCTTTGACTCACTTCATTGTCCAAGTCTTAGCTAGGCCTCGGGTGAGACTTATTTCCCTCGTATAAAGATGAATATGTCACTGTATCTAGACTATAGAAGTCTTTTTTGTTGGAAACCTTAGAGAAAAAGGGTCTCAAATATTGCACCAACACCATTAACCCTAAGTTAGAAGATAAAAGTTATCTCTCTATGGTCACTAGCTTCACTACTACAATATGAGGTTTTATTATCATGAAATTGTGTAGTTGCATCCCTCAATCGCCTTGATGATGTTTTTTTGAGCACACATCGCATTTTGGGGATGTGTTTTTTTCTTCGTATTTGTGTTGAGTTTGTGTCATGACGATGATGCAAGGTCAACACAAATATGATGCACACTCCATCTTTGCATCAGAATGGTTGATGCATGCTCGACACAATACCAATAAAAAACTTGAAAAATACAAAAAACAAAATGACACGGAAGGTATATTTCCATCACCCTGCATGTGCATTTGTAATCTAAAGTGAAAAGAGAGGGTCCTCTCATTTCAATTTCACACAAGTGTGTGCATTAGAAATTCTTGAAAGTGAAATGAATTTGTGGGGGAACTTAATTAGACGATGCAAGCAATATTTGTGTTGCATATTTAGATCAAAGGTATTTTTTTTTTTTCATTTCCCCCATATTTTGTTCTAAATTTGAAAATTGAAAATAAAGTTGGTTTTGGGTTTTAGAGATGTGAGCTAGGATTTAGATTTTGGAGATGGTATTTGGATTTTGGATGGGATATGGGATTTGGTTTTTGGATATGGGATTTAAAAAACAAACAAAAAATAAGGAACGTGTAAGGAATATTTCTTCCTCCCTTCCAACTGTGGTGAAATCCCCCTTGGATCGAGTTTCCTTCAATACAAGACAAAAGGAAAACAAATGGTAAATGGTTTCTCTTTAGAACTACTTTAGCAATCAAAATAAGAGGAAAGAGATGGGTGGTATACCTTTTTACGATGGTTGTCCTTGCTACTCCAACCTTTGACCTTGTTGACCAAGCTCCCAGGTGCAAGAATGAATATGAAAGGAAAAGGAGAAATCTCCTTCTTCTAAACTATATTGTTGGGTGACAATAGACCTGTCTATAATGACTTTACAAAAATAGACATGCATTCAATAAGTGATAAAAAACATGAAGGCAATAGGCCAAGTTATATATTAATAGAAATGCAGGGTGAAGCACTTACAATCCAACATTGATGTTGTAGAAACCCCTCCAATATCTCTTATCCAGTCCTCTCATGAATGTCTTAAGATAATAATTATGATGCTCTTATGAATTTGCCTCACAATATCGAAGGTTTGACACTCTAAAATTATTTCTCATTTTTCACCTTGGAATTTCGTCATTATATAGGAGTTGTAGGTTTAACCACCATGGAGAACATCACTCACTAGATCCACTAAATTGGGATCTCCAAGATTTTTAGGGAGGAAATAACTCTCATGTATTTTAGGAAGGAAATAACTCCCAAGGTACCCTAGTACATTCCAACAAATGTGAATGAATGAGTTGAAGTTGAACATTCATGGAATCATTCGATCAAAGGCCAATGATGTAAACCTATTTTCGAAGGGGAGGACACCTACCATTGAGGCATGCAGGTTACAAGGTACTAACTGGTTTCTAATTCTAATTCCTTGATAATCTCTTGAAGTCTACAAAATATTCCCCCTGCAGACAATGAAATCTCCCTTGGATATCTAGACCCCTATTGTCCAAGACCAAAAAAAAAAATGGACACTAACATTCCTTTAGATCTATTATTTATGTCTATAGGAAGAGAATATAGAATAAATAAGTGTGACTTACTTCTTTTCAAGGTTTGTCCTCATTGAGCTTCAATCTTTGGTCTTTTTCCCCAAGCTTCTTATCACGATGAAGAAAATTTGCAAGGAAATAAACAACACCTTCTACTCCTAGAATATATCACTATACAAGAGAAAATCTATCTATATAGACATACATGTATAAAAAAAAATGAAGGAAATAGGCCAAGTTATACAAATGGAGAAACATGGTGAAGTACTTACAAGCCAATGTTGACGTTGCAAAAACTCCTCCAAGCTCTCCAGTCCATCCCTTGACTAAATGTCTCAATATCAAAATGATGTTTCTTTGATGAATTCTCCTCACAATATCAAAGGTTTGACACTCTGAAATCCTTTCTCCCCTTTCACCTTGGAATACCCTCATTATATAGGATTTGGAGGTTTAACCACCACGAAGAAGTCACTCACTAGATCCACTAAATTGGGATCTCCATGATTTTTGGGGAGGAAATATCTCTCAACAATTTTAGGGAGGAAATATCTCTGAAGATCCATCAAATTAGTATATTGGTTTGAGAAAATATCTCAACCATCCATGAGACTCTCAACTTCTCCTTGATATTAGGAAACTAGATGTGAGGTGGATTCTCACACTAAATTAATTTCCTTTTTCAATAAAAATGAATAATACATCTGCACATAGTATTTTGACCTTCATATGATAAATCCACCCCCCAACATGTCTAGGGATATTGACAAACACTCCCAAGTGTGACAAATAGGTGTGTAACACTTCCTCTCCCTCCTCTCCTTCTTCTTTCTTGCATTCTCTCCCTTTCTTCCTTCATCTCTTTTTCTACCTCTTCATATCCCTCTTCCTCTTCCCATATTCCCCTCTCCCCCTCCTATTTTTCTTCCCCCATATTCTTATAGTATTTTATCCTTTCTAAATGAATAAATGTATACATATTATTAAGAAAAAAGGAAAGTAAACATCTCTCTCTCTCTCTCTCTCTCTCTCTCACACTCACACACACACACACACACACACACACACACACACACACAGAGTACATAAATATGTACCCTAGAAAAATTTGAATAGAAAAACCAACAAAAATTAGTGTCACACCTCTCTCTTCATTTTATTAACTTCACTATTTATTTAAAAAAAAATCATAACAAGAGGCTAAAACTACACTATTTCATAATGTTAGAAAACCTTAAGAGGAAAACCCTAAAATCCAAACACTTTAACCCTAAGAGAAAAGGTGGAAAAAGGATTATTGGCCCTAAGTATCTTAGGTGGTATGTCAACTTATTAGGGATATAAATTTCTGATATGAACTCCATTTGGGGTTCTCTTTAGCTGATTGGAGTGTTTGAACTAGGGAAGACCTTTAGATTCTATCCTACTTGCAATGAAAATGCCATAAACATTGCTTAGGACCCAGAAAATGTGTCATGACACAAACCTTATTGTAAATATGATTATAGGGTTCAATATCCTTTTTGATAGGGTTCAATATTTTTTTGGAAACCATGGTTCATGACATCTCTCAAGATATCTAGTGTTGACTCCAGATAAAAAATAATAGATATAATTTAAGGTTTCCTCTTATTCCATTGCTTATAAAATAAGGGAAGTAAAGAAATATATCTTCTTACAAATTCTTCAATTGAACGTTGATACTCCAACATATACTAACAAACCATACTTAATCGAATGTCAATCAAACGTTCAAAGGGATCTTATTTGCATGTTAGGACTTGTTAGAAAACATCTTGTAAATCAATTAAAAATATATACATCACAATAAATATGAAATATTGAGTAATGAAAACACTTTAAGTACTCACAAAATTTATGATCCACCCTTTTTATGCCATGTCATCCTATTTTATGTGTAGAATGGGCTTATTTTTCTTTTCTTCTCTACAACAACACAACCATTGAAAATCAATATTACATGAACTAATTAAACTCTATGTATGATCCAAATTATATTGAGAATGACATGAAGTAAATAAGATAAAAAGGAATCACATAAATATATTGCAACAAACACAATAATACAATTAAACTCAAATTATACTAATGACTGTCTAAAATAGAAAAGACTGTAAAATGCAAAGAACACAAGCTAGCTAGCATGGTTGTAGCTTATATTGAAAGATAGAGATGTGAAAATTATTCTCATTCACAAGAAGCTTATTAATAAGAAGTGAAAAAGGACTTTTAACATAAAGCATCAATGGGAAAACCCTAAACATACAAAACCCTAACCCTAGAAGATTAAATTCCAAAAGGTTTGTGGGCTCGGATGTGGTTAGTTGATACATCAATTTCTTGGTGTGTAACTTTTCCATACGTTATCCTCTTAGGGTACTCAATGCCCCATTAAGGTCTATCCAAGGAGTACAAATTTTGAATGGATCGATACATTCCTTTGGTAATATACTGGGTGTTTCCACGTCAAAAAAATTTTGTTTAGGGACTCAAAACAAGCCCAGAAGTTTGGGACCAAAAAATTATTAGAAAAACTATCAACATGTGGAACCATTCTAAATTAGCGGAATAGGTGGGTGGCCACTAATATCCACCTAGATCAATCCTCCCCACCTATTAACAAACTGTCCCCATTGCATGAATTTCCTCCATAATATTCAAAAACTTCTATTGAATCTAACTTCTGGTTAGACATGTGCCCTGATGAAGAAGTTTCCTTTCTTTGAAGAACTGATAAGGTTGGATGTTTTGTTGGTGGGTGCCCATAATCTTGGTTTCCATGATTCGATCAACGACCACTTGTTAAATGCAATTAGGATTTAGTTATATAGGGGACAAGTTATCAATTGTGTCTTAAATGTCCAGGAGAGGTGGAAAATATGGTCGAAGCAGTACCATATTAAATACTAGATGTAATCCAAGGAAAGGGGGAACACTCAATTCAAAATAATTCTCACACACAACCTTGGTTATGGTGTAAGGTCCATATATGAGTGGGAGGAGATTCTGATGGGGTCCTGTGAGGATCTATTCCTACAAATGAAACCATACCTTATCTCCCACCTCAAACTTGTGTGGTACCCGATGTTGATCATGGCGTTGCTTGTATTTGGCATTGGATTTCTACAAAATTTCATGAACATGTCATTGAATGTGTTGGATTCACTCAATTTTTTTTTTTGCTTGATCAACCTTGGTCTGAGCATGGGAGGAATATTTCTATGTAGATGCAATGGGAAGACATACCTTTATGGGTGCCAATGGTTGTAACCCCAAGAAATCCTAAAAAGGGTTGTGGACAATCGAGTTATGTGGGGATTTGTTGTAGTTATGTTGAATATAAGGAAGGCTCACATCGCATGTGTGTGGATGTTTGGAATTGTAGATCGTTGGGATATGGACAATTATTCTGTTGACTACCTCTATTTTTCCATTAGTTTGTGGGTGGAAGGAAGTTGATTTAGTCATGTTGGTGTCGATCATCAACCATAGGATTGACCATAAAGTATTCAATAACTTACTATTTCGATCTAAAATGATGGTCCATTAGAGTGTAAAATGAACTGAAACATGTTCAAAGAAGATATTAGTTGTGGCGTTGATTTTGATGCTCTTATTTTAGGGTGCCAAAATGTCCATCTTAGAGAATCGATCAACAACCATGAAGACCCATTCATTCCCATTCTTGGTTGAAGGAAAAATGGACATGCAATCCATGGTGATGGACCCCCTAGGCCTATAAGGAGTAGGAAGAGTGTATAGCCCCTATTTCTTGATGGAAAGTTTGGAAATGGTGCAGGAAGTGAAGGATATGATGTACTTGCAAACATATTGTTGAAGCGTTGGCCAATAAAAAATATTTTTTAGTACGACGACTATTTTCTCCACACTAAAGTGTCCTACCACTTGAATATAATTAGCTTCCTAAATAAGCTCTGCACACTCACTTGAAGGAACATAGAGATCAATCAGATGGCACGAAATTCCATCCTATAGATGAAATTATCGAACTGGTTTTCTTGGGCTCAATGTTTTATAGGGAGAAACAAAGTTAGAACCAATATTGTATAATTGTGGCCACCTAGACATCTCATGCCCACATGAGTTAAGAACTGTGGTTAGCACCACAATCGTGGGCTGACTGAGGAATTTTGAGACATGGTTGGTGCTTCCCTTCTTGTACTTGATGTTAAAGTGGAATTGTTGTAGGTGTGTGGAACATTTTTTATGACGGTCATTTTGTAACTTTTCCTATGTCTGTATGAATTGCATAGGCCTGTGTTCGATGAGGATGATCATTTCCTTCTCTAGAATGTAATTCTTCCACTGTCAACACACCTACACAATGAAGCACATCTCTTTGTTGTAGGTGGGGTATCTGCAAACAACATTAGATAATGTTTCAACGTGATAGGCCACTAGATTCCCATGCTAAGTGAGGATTGAACTGATAGCATAATCTGAAGTATCTATTTCTATCTCAAATATTTGTTGTGGGTCTAGTAGAGTAAGAATTGGTGTTGAGAAAAGTTGGAATTTAAAATCCTCAAATTATTTATATTGAGATGCAACCAAAATAAACTTATCGTTTTCTCCACCCTTGGTCACATGGGTTATGGTCCAAGTGATATGAGAGAACCCCAACATAAAACTGTGGTAGACATTGGCGAGGCCCAATAAGCTAGGAGCTCAGTTAGTGTCTTCGAGGTTGGTCAATCACATATGACTTAGATCTTGGTTGGATCTACATGCACACCCTGATCATCCATGATGTATCCCAAATATTAGATTCTCTACATGAATAAGAAACACTTCTCCAAATAGACATAGAACTTATGTTGTTGTAGGGTTCCCAAGATGTGTTGAATGTGCTTCAAATGTTCCTCCCATGTTTTTCTAAATATGAGGATGTCATCCAACTATACGACCACAAAGGAGTTTGTGAATGGCCACAATATATCATCCATCATCCATAAGAATGTGGTTGGGGAATTAGTCAAGATGAAAGGCATGACCAACCACTCTAAGAGACCTTGCTTATACTTGAGGATTGTCTTCCATACATCAATTTTCTTAATTGAAACCTTGTTGTGGCTTGACTTCAGATAAATCTCACTGAAAAATTTGGCTCCCTTTAGATGATAGACAAGATCATCAATCTAGGGGATTGGGTACTGGTTTTTTACTATGATCTTGTTCAAGGCTTCGTAATCAATACAAGGTTTCCATATCCAATCCTTCTTCTATACGAGAACAATTGGGTAGTTGCAAGGTGAGGTTCTTGGTATAATGTGGCCCTTTAGAATTAGTTCTTGGATCCAATCTTTTATTTCTTAATTCTCCATAATAGAACACATGTATACATGGTAATTAGTAAGAGGAGGATCGAGTGTCAAATAAATTGAGTGCTTTACCTGATACTGCAAAGGCACCCCAATAGGTGAGGAACATAAGTCTTTGTGCTCTTCTATGATATTGTCCACTTGCTGTTGTTGTGTAGAGAGACCTTATGTAGAGGTTTTAATGATTGCAATGATGTCCCATTCACCTCTCGACTGGACCATAAAGAGCACAGATATCCCAATATGAGAGAACATCTTTCGACACTTCTTTATGGAGATCAAAGAGATCGCCATAATTGGGACTTCCTCTAGTATCCTATAGAGTTGACCTCCCAAAGTAATAATGACACTATGGGGCCTAGATTCATAAACAACATTATACTTCAACATATATGTATTTCCTAAAATAAAATCAAAAACTTCAAGGGGGGAAACATCAGACAATGTCTCATCTTTGAAAGGTTTGATGTTATAGTACACGAGACATTACTTGCTAATGTAGATGTATCATCCTTGTTTGAGCCAAATTATGGTGTATGGTTAAGGATGTGACATCATTTTTAGGTTCAACCTATTGATGACCTCTGTTGAGATAAGGTTCTTCTAGCTACCACTATCAACAATGAAATGGATGGGGGTCCCTTTCACCCACATCTTTGAGTGGAAGAGGTACTCCCCTTCTTCAAGCTCCTTTGGTTCCTATGGTTGGACTTTTGTGGCAGAGACGATGACATTAGGTTTTATGTAAATGATTCATTTTCCCTTATTTGGTTTTAAATCAGAGTATAAGTCACCATTTGAATTTGAGGCTTTCATCTCAACCAACAATGACTATTTGGAGAGACATTCATCAGTGTTTTTCCAAGGGAGTTTGTGGAACTCACACCACTTTCCAGTGTCCTTTTTCGACTTCCCATTACCCTCCTTTGCTAGTGGCTTCGAATGGTTGTCCTATGATTGAACCTCCTTTCTCTGTCCTTTTGTTTGGGAGTTAGGGCCCCTCTACCGCACTTCTTCTATGATGGATTTATAGAGATGAAATATTTCTTATTCTTTTACTTGAAATTTTTTCTCGATCTTGAAACCATATCGGTAAACATATCCCAGTAATAAGATGTAAAATATCTCCATATATGTTTGGATGTACCTATGTAGGACACTGCGGTACTTCAGGACCAGGTGCTACTCGAAGTCTTTAATACCCAACCTTTTTCCCAAGGTATGGAGTATTTTGGTGTACTATGTCACTATCTATTCTCTCTCCTGACATAAAGTTGTCCATCAACTATACTTTTCATCATAGTTTCCAACAATGTAATATTTCTTCTTGAGGGCATCAAAACAATCTTCCCAAGTGGGTTCTGGCCAAAAAATTGTAGACTCATCTATGACACATTTCTCATAGTAATTTTCCCACCAATTTCTGACACAGGTAAGAGCTTCAAAGAGGGTGAAGATGAGTTTTTCATTGTTGGAAAATTTTTGGAAAGAGAAATAACCCTTTAGCAGACTTAACCATTTTTCGGAAGCATTGACTTTTATCTGGCCTTCAAATAATGGAATACGAAAGTTAACTTGTACCTTGAAGGGTACCATACCTCCAAAGTGACTATTGGTTGAATGTGTCTCGATAGCTATTGGTAGTCGTCGAAGGATTTGGGAGAAATTACCCATCATATCCTTCCTTTGTTGAATTAGGGCATCCTCTAGAAATATTTTGATAGGATATACTGCTCCATCATCTCTCTTTTTTTCCACAATGGGAGGCCACTTGGGCTAATGAGAGAGGTTGTCCTCAAGAGAATCTAGCTCGAGATCCAACTCTCTATACCCTGACTTCATCGGGGACATGTAGTAAGAAATGACAAGGAGCATACTACTTTGATACCAATGATACATATTATATTGGGAATGACATGAAGGAAAATATATAACAAGGAAACACATAGTGATATTGAAAGAAACACAATAATATAGTTAAAGTCATATTCTTTTACTAACTGACTGTACAAAAGATTGTAAAATGTAAAGCACACAAGATAACTAGCATGGTGATATCTTATCTTGAAAGATATAGATGTGATGATTATTCTCATTCACAAGAATATTATTACAAAGAGGAAAAAAAAGGCCTTTAACATAAATTATCAATGAGAAAACCTTAAAAACCCAAAACCCTAACCCAAGAAGATGAAACGCCAAGAGGTTTGTGGGCCCCAATGTGGTTAGTTGAGACATCAACTTCTAGGGGGAACACATTTTTCATATGATATCTATTTGGGGCACTAGATACCCCATCAAAAAGGTCTATCCAAGGAGTACACATTTTGAATGTCCCAATACATGCATTCGACGATAGAATAAGCACATCCATGTCAAACAAATGTCATTTAGGGCCTCAAAATGACCCTAGAAGTTTGGGACACGGAATATCGTAGAAAAAATGCCAAGTTTTGGATCCATTATCAATTAGTGGAATAGGTGGGTGGCCACCAGTATCCACCTAGATCACTTTACATAGAAAAAAAATAAATGAATGTGTGTGTGTGTGTGCACGCATGCGCGATGCACGTTTTTGTTGGGATAGTTTCTCTTCTGATGTAATCACGATCATTTCTTTTACCATCTCCTTTTACACTTTTTCTGACATCATATCGGTCAACCTTTGGAATTTTATTAATATTCCCCAAAAACAATAAGATGAAATAAAAAAGATTAATATTTAGACAAAAATAATAATTTGGTAATTTTTGAGACTAGTGTATGCATACTACAATATAACATTTTTAACATTAATAGTTATTAAATGATTTTTTTGTTATTCTATGTTTTCGACATTTCATGTTTCACAGGTCTCGTTAACCACTAATTTGAAATCACTTACTATAGTTTATGTATAACTTGATTCCTAGATTCGTTGGATTCATTTTTGCATTGGAAATGAAAATAAGATTTAATATGTTCTTTTCCACTATATCCATCATAATTTTATAAAAACAAATCACCCTCTTATTAACTTCCAACACCACTCCAAATCAACTAAGGACTAATTCATCATAATTTACATCATTCATGATTTGTTTTCTTAGGATGAACTTGTATTCCCTCATTGTTCGTCCATGCAAAATATTCAACAAATGTGAAATCAAATGTTTGAAACATGTAATTAGAAATTATTGTTAATGTAAGTACATTTATAGTAAAATGCCAAGGAAAAACTTCAAATCGATGACCTTTGACCTTTTGATCCACCTAATTCCTCTCTTTGCAACATTTCCATAAATATTTTACACTTTTTTCCACTCATATTATGAATAATCTTTTGGATTTTCTTCAATTTTCTTCTCTACATGACACACATTATCCAATACACATCACTTAAACCTACAAATTATTTAAATACAATACCTTTATATTAAAATTTAAAATAACTTTCCATGTTCTCTTTTTTAGATGTTTTTCCCTTACTTTCATTTCCATAAGGTATTCTTCTCTAATATTCTATTAGTTGTATTCTATTAATAAAATCTCTTTTTACAAACTAAGTAAAGAAATTTAGGCTAAAACCTTTTTTTGGGTTAGGTGGTGTGTATAATACAGTAACATGGATGCACTGGTGCACTTAATACATATGTAAGAACCATTGGTAGCTTCTAGATAATTCAAACTAATAAACTCTATAATATTTTTTAATTACAAATATTACCAAAATTTTGTGCATAATACAGTGTTTTGAATTGGTCCAATGTTTCTATAAAGTGCACGCCACAAACTATGAAAGTGTATTTTTAAAAATATTGGTAGCATAGAAGTTTAGAATCCAATACACTGAATGGTCCCAATATAACATATACCCAAAGAACCATATATAAATACACAAAGCCAATAAATATTCATTACTCTAATATATTATAGAGAATAAATTCCCAATTCTAGAGTTTGTAGCAACACAAAATAAAAAAGAAGTTACGAGAAAATCATGTTTGTAACACTGAAGGTATTTATGAATCCCCTCTATTTTCATTTCAAATAATAAAAGGAATAAACAAAATACTTATGAATTTTTTTGAATCAATCGATGGTAAATTTCAGATGAATAGATTGAATTTAGATAGATTAAATTTTTTCCTTGAAAATTTGTATGAAACCTATGGTGATCCCTTGAAAATGCATCTCTTAATGTCCCTATACTTACTACTGATATAATTTATGTGTTTTCTTGGCATTGGACTTTTGATAAACAGTTTGCCAACACTCTGTTTACTTGCATCCTACTGCGGATATATATATTTTTTGATCATTTCTAGTGTGTTTTAGAGGCCTCTTTGGTTCAATACTTCCATCAAATACTTTTATAATATGCTCATAACCCTCTGTACAAACCCATTTATTGGTTTCTATAATAGTTTAAAGACATTTTTGGTTCATGGATTTTGTCAAACACTTAGGCTGTAGGTTCACTTTCACAGTGAAGACCCCTGTTTTATATTTTTGTACTTTTATTTTTTGTTTGAGTTTCTCATTGTGGTTTGTAGAGGATAAATGGGGGTTTTAATGCCAATAAAACTAATACGTTGCATCTAAATTAAAATAGCGAAGTACTAAATGGAATAAGTCGATTAAATTACCCTGACAATAAATGAGCTCCACAAAATTGATATGATTTTTTATTATTACCCTATCCCGGTACATGGGAAAGGCTCTTCATAGGTTCATGTCTATATCAACAAGAAGGAAAAAACCCGCATGCATAACAACAGTCCCTGTAAGAGAAGAGCAACCCTTCTTCTCTTAAACTTAGTCTAAGATAAGTTAAATCTCCTACTGTAGAATGTATTTATATATCCTCTCATCGCTACCCAAAATATTGTTGAAGTATTCTCCTGTCATAACAAAAGGTGGACTCAACACCAAGATCTATTTATTGTTTTTCTAACCTAGGAATCTACACATGGAAAATAGTCAATTTTCATAAATAACCTCCTTCAAGATCGGATACATAGGAACTATCATGCACAATTTAGAGAGGGAGTCAATATATTATTGGTGACTTATTCTGTTGGAAATAATCTTCTTGGTACCCATGATTTGTTGACGACAATGAAAATGCCTCCTCAAAATCCACAGGTTTTTGTTAAGGTTGGTTCGACCCCCTCAAAGTCCCACAAAATGATGGATAAAGGCATTGTTTCCTCCCACCATACCATGTTCTACTGAAATACTAGTGTGGCCTTCTCTCAAAACCCTCCACGAGATAAAAATAAAGTGATGTGGCCTCCATTAAGATTCTCATAGTTGTAGCTAGAGAAATCACCCTCTCTTTGGCTCTCCACATGCTGGTGTATATGTTATTATTCACCTCTGAAACCCTTACGATATGGTAATTAGTGGTTCACCCTCATTACAGCTCCATGATCTAATAGACAATGGTGCTACACATGAAGAATGTAAAGGGATGAATGATGGAGATCCCTCCAATGATGATACCAACTACCACAATGAAAGATATCTACCAACAGAATAAACTACTCTCTTTTCAAACAAATCGGTGTGCATAATAAATCATGGCTACCAAAATCCCAACTGTTGCAAAATACAAATCAAATTCTCAAAAACAAGATGGCTGCTACAAAGCCCCAAACTACTACAAAAGGTATATTAAACTCCTCAACAGTGAAAATTAAATGGAATACCTAGATGGCCTTCCAAATCAATATGTTAAGGTCCTAACCCGCACATAGGTAGATCAATGTATTCGGAGGTAATAAAGGTCAATATTAATAAGACCTTTCAATAAAATAGAATAAGGCGGGTGTAAGAAGACCTAATAGAAGCTTCCGCTTCTAGAAGGATCTTCCTCTAGATGCTTCTTTTTAGTATAAATAGGAGTCGAGGGTATTGAGAACCCTAGCTTGGATATTATTGTAACAGAGCGC